>CAUYRH010016060.1:0-187733 GCA_963574655.1 Perodicticus potto | reverse complement strand
GAGAACTGTAGCAAATACTGTTTTGTTTGTTTGATTAAGGATGTTGCAGATTTTAGTGTGATCAGGAAGAACATTTGTCCATTTAACTTGGGAGGAAAGGTGCATAGGAAAGTCACCTTTGTTTGTTTGTTTGTTTGTTTGTTTTTTGAGACAGAGCCTCAAGCCGATAGAGTGCTGTGACATCACAGCTCACAGCAACCTCCAATTCCTGGGCTCAAGCGAGTCTCCTGCCTCTGCCTCCCAAGTAGCTGGGACTACAGGTGCCCACCACAACGCCTGGCCATTTTTTGGTTGCAGCCGTCATTGTTGTTTGGCGGGCCCGGGCTGGATTCGAACCTGCCAGCTCAGGTTTACGTGGCTGGCACCTTAGCCACTTAAGCCACAGGCACCGAGCCTCAATAAGCATTTCTAAAACATCCATTTAATCGTCTCATTAAATTTTTCACTAATTTAAATAATAGTTAATTTGAATATGAATGGCATAATTTTACTTTAAATTCATGATGTTGTTTGTTGTCCTAAGACACCCATATACAAAACTTTCAATCTTTTAAGGAAAGCTAATACTTTCCCAACTTTTCTTAATACTATCAGATTAATGTATTATTACCAAAAGTTACTTATAGATTCCTCAAATGCTGACTTCCTACATCTTTTGAATTAAAGCTTTGTTTATACTTTTATACCACAAGAATGGGAAAAGAAATCAGAGATTTTTCTATTCGTTCTTCTTAATAATTTCCTCCATAAACTAAAATGTCCACAGATGACATCATCTGACTTTGGTTAACCACAGTAAATAGTTCACATTTAAAGGAATGCAAACGTATCTTAGGATAAAAGACTGAAACTTCATGTAATTAAATGGCGAGAGCAACAGATCATATACGGATTAAAATTATATTATGAGCAACTGAGCACATTTTAATGTGAAAAACATAGAAGTCAAAACTCTTACACACAAAGTAAAAGTTTAAGCTACGCTTCATAATTAGCTCTTATTTTTATGTTGCTCAACTATCTGACACAAAATGAGCTTTTTCTTTTATCTAACAGCATTTTGACTCACTCATAAATTCTGGAAAGGCAAAATTATACATTCGATCCAACAGTAAGAAGGAAGTTTTGGTTTCTAGCTTCCTTTTTAATTTTTATCTAGTTGGACATCAAAATAAATAAATGGATTGTAAAGGATTTTATAACCTATCCTATCCCTTTACCATGAAGGTCCAACATTATTTAACTCTTCCCAAAAGTCAATCAGGAATGAAACGTAACCTCTTATAGATGAAGAGAAACTAGAAGAATGAGATTAAAAAAATATAAGGGAAAATTTACACCTGCTTACAGAATTGTGTGCACACATGCATGCACAAACACGGCGGATCTAGAAGGAAAAACAGACACTTGATGAAGGCTAAGACCAAGGTTCCAGTTTCTGCACAAACACGGCGGATCTAGAAGGGAAAACAGACACTTGATGAAGGCTAAGACCAAGGTTCCAGTTTCAATTAGGACTATGTAAGATCTTGCAAAAACATTGTTCAGTAGGCTTTCTGGTAGAATATGTTCTTATATAAGGCCTTGAGACATTTATCTAAAATAACTGAACTAAGTGGCGGCGCCTGTGGCTCAGTGAGTAGGGCGCCGGCCCCACATACCGAAGGTGGCAGGTTCGAACACAGCCTCGGCCGAACTGCAAAACAGAACAATAGCCAGGCGTTGTGGCGGGCGCCTGTAGTCCCAGCTACTCGGTAGGCTGAGGCAAGAGAATCGCCTAAGCCCAGGAACTGGAGGTTGCTGTGAGCTGTGACGCCACGGCACTCTACCGAGGGGCGATAAAATGAGACTCTGTCTCTTCAAAAGAAAAAGACTGAACTAAGGACATTTACTCACTTGACACATATAACATGTTGAGAAGATTAATTTAGAGTTCTAGGTGTAAAGAAGACTGATAAGCTTGTGCAGGTGTATGAAAAAAGACACATTAGACAGAAAGTTGTATAAACCAGTTACTGAAAAAACTGAGATTTTTACATTCCCAGACCACTACTTATCGTTTTCAAACTATAAAGGACCTGAAATTCTCTTATTGTCAGCAGACTTAGTTTGTAATTGTTCCAATTTTGAATTAAGAAATTGTTAATTTGGTTTTAAAACACAAAGACAATAAAAATTTTCAGTCAGACTGAACATACATATACTTATGTTCATTTATTCAAAGAAGTCCCACCATTACTGTATTCAGATCTTACACTAAATTTTTGTTTCTTATAAAACAGTAGTACTTGTAAAATAACATACCAAATAATGATTTTAACAGTATTGCAAACTGTTTCAGTAAGAAGTACATAAGCTAATTAGATCAAAAGTAAAACTCATGGTCAGGATTTTTACTGACGGTATAGGAAGGAAAAAAATTAACCAATGTTGAAAAAGAAATGAAAAAATTTTTATTGAGTATTATTTTTTACATGCAAAGCATACTAAAAGTGAATCTATATTGTCTATTCCACAATAAAAAACAAATACAATTAAAATGGTTAAAGCTGCCCACACGGTACTAATTTGTTCAATAAATTATGCAAATGTTTTCCCACAAATACTTGGATTACCTGAATTAACTGATTTTTTAACAAAAGTTTTAGTTTTCATATGGTTTTTGCTGATAGCAGTAACCACATACTACTTACATTTAGAAGAAAAACACAAGAATAAAAACCTTGAATAGCATAGGCAAATCTTTCAAGAAACAAAGCCACCAAAAAAGTAATATATACCTATTTACTATCCAGAGGGGAAACAGAACACGGGCACTTCCTCAGTATCCATCACACTGTCATCGCTACAGTCTAGTATTTCCAGAGCAACTGCCAATATGTGAACTGTAGATCAGAACAGTCTTAAATACCTAATAGCAAACCAGTAATCAATAATGTATACGGAAATACTAACTGGAAATCAAACCGAAATATCGACAATTTGTTATATGTGGCATACACTGGAATTGAATTCTTGAATTCAATTTACTTCATTGAATTGAACTCTTTTCACTTCATTACTGCTATCTGTATAAATTTTCTAAAAATGTTCTTTTCCTAATGCATTAATTATCTGTTAAAAAGTGATAAGATACTTCCTAATATTCACTCCATTTTTCAGTAAATGCTGTAGCTTGGCTGGGTTGTGGTGGCTCACGCCTATAATCCTAACACTCTGGGAGGCTGAGGCAGGTGGATTGTTTGAGCACATGAGTTCCAGGCCAGCCTGAGCAAAAGTGAGACCCCATCTCTACTAAAAATAGAAAAACTGAGGCAAGAGGACTGCTTGAGCCCAAGTGTTGGAGGTTGCTGTTAGTTATGATGCCACAGCACTCTACCCAAGGTGACAGCTTGAGACTCTGTCTCAAAAAAAAAAAAGAAAGAAAAGAAAAAAAATAGTAAATTCTGTATCAAATTGAGTAGTACCTATTAGCTAGATCTAAAAGACAATGGCTAGATAATTAATACAAAAAAGTACTTTTGTGTGCACTTCTCAGACTAGACGGGATGATGCGAAGTGTGCATCTGTGCTACTGACCCTGGACTCTGTGAGGTGGAAGGCTGGTCCGTGTCTATTAATTTAAAATTTCTGTAAAACCTATAATAGTATATCCAGTTGACTAATAAATACTTGCTGAAATAAGCATAAAAATTTAATGCAACTCTCACATACATTCCTCTTACATACACGTAATTATTTGGGGGATGATAAGCGTATGGCATGAACATGCTATGAAATTTTAGCTAAGTAAAATTAAAACAATTTGGGCTGAAGTTTTCTTGTGTAATAGTTCAAGTTTTTAAACTGAGAATAAAATAACCAACCTCTATACATAAGGAGAAACAGCATGGGGAGGGTGTCTCTGTAGACGTACCAGACAAACAAACTGCTTGTTGTCTATTAGTACTATGCTTTCAGTTTAACGGCACAACCAAAGCAAGCATCGTCAGACAAGTGATTCAAGTTATAATCTTAATCAGTGGGATGTCATTTATTTATGTGGACATAGTTCTATGTAAAAGTCAAGCTTCATGTTTACATGTCAGAATATGTTCAGATAAAATAGGAAAATATTTAGCATTCACTTTAACATGTTATTTTGAAGTTCTGATTCCGGAATGCTAGTTCTTCCTTCCTTAATATACTCCCTCCAACGAAAAGCCGGTGTGTTTGGTTCCTTATAATTTTAGAATCAAAACATATGTCTGTAACAACCTATAACAGGTTATTAACAAAATCATCAACTTATTAATAATAAGTGCCAACAATGCATGGAACTTCCAAGTCAACAACTCAAAATTATAAAACTACCCCTCCAAAAAAAATCCCAAAACCAAAAAGACAGAAAGAAAGACAGGAAACACAAGAAAGAAAAGAAACAAACAAACAAAAAAACAAAGACAGAAGAATATTGTCCAGTACATTAGATCAATTATCAAAACCAAGGTCTCTGCTGTTTTGTCTTACACTGCTAAACATATGGATACTTCTACTACATTGACTTGTATTGTTTTCAGCAAAGTATTAAGCAGGCTCAAAATCTTTATATTTTAATTTCTAATTATAAAATTCCAGATTAATCCAGAAAATATAAACCACATACAACTGAGGTAGGTTTTTCACCTTCAAAATACATTGCTTCTACCACAATTTAAAATTATTAACAACAAAAAAAAGGACTACATGGCTTCATGTACCTGCCCCTGATTTAATTTTCTATGTATGGAACTACTTAAACAAGTGTGCCAGTGCTAATCTATTCTATTCAGTTAATCCCTTAGACTACTTAGAAATACATACCCCCAAACCTTTCCCTTCAATGGCAACTGCCATGTGATGAAATTACCAACAATCCCAGAAAGATGAAATAAAGATTACTAAAGTAACTTTCAAGTTAATGCATTTCAGAAATCAAGGAGTCAAGTCATTTTTCATTTTGAAGATAATAAACTTAGTGTTTTGAAAATGATCTCATAAACACATTACAACTTTGGATGTGCTTTATTATGCCATAAATTCCCAGGAGATAGAAGAAATAATATTTCTGAAAAAGGCTAATAATTTCACAAATAATTGTACCTTATTGACAACAGCCGAGTTTTCTAGAGTAGTACATATGTACTTCAGCTACCTTTTTAGAATCTCAACACTTTTTACAAATTTTAACCAGAAGCTGTAACAGATTCTACTTCATTTTTCACTAGTTGGTGTAAAAATATGTTTGTGAAATAAATACATATTTTAAGAAGATGGGGAAGGACTGCATATGAAATGCTTTCCCAAAACTGTAAGGCTCCTGTATTTGCATTTGATATCATTATGTTAAAAAAGCAAATCATTGCTAGAAATGCTCCCAATAAACTGTAAAAAAATTTAAACCTCTCAGTCTTTAAAAGCATTAATACCCAATATAATTTTAAAGTGAAATGTTCTTTTATCATATATTTAGTACAAAATTCAAATAAATTCTTTTAATTAAAAAACAACATACTAATATATCCTACGGTTGTACATTGATAGCATTTTCACAACATCCAAAGTGTGGATGGAGACGTAGGCCATAAGCATATTGCTGCCATGTACCTAGGGATAAAAAAAGGGCGGTGAGTACCTGGCCACCAAGGCGGTAACTGGGACCGGCACACAACCTAGACCTCGGACAGCACACCACTGTTCTTTCCATGCAGAGTGAAACTCTCCAGGAAGGAAGCTCTTTTGCAGTAATTCTGCAACTGTATCAAATTTGGAAATATAACATTGAGCTTTTGTGAATAGTGGATATATGCATACATATGTATACACAGGCTTATGCACACATGAAAACTGCTCCACAGACCAGAAAAATTATTAAATAAACTAAAGGGACAAAAAAGCAGATAGAATGTAAAATTACGTCAATTCTGAGTTTTCAATGGAAGATACTTCTGAGAATAAAGATGCAATAGCAGGTGTTTCTAAAACTAGCTACGATCAGAACCATGAGATGATAAGCTTTAAAAATTCTCGAGTCTAGGAGCCCAAAACTTTCTTAACCTCTACAACACTGAACCGACAATGGTCGGTTTTCTGTACTCATCATCCTTGTCACATTTGGCAGCTTCTCTCTCTCCTGGAGACTCGATCTTCACTTGGCTTCCAAGACATACCCTCACTGATCACTCCTTTGCATTTCTCCTTCTGGCTCTTCCACATTTCCCCATCTTTGAATGGAGCGCCTCAGGTTCATCCTTAGAAACGTATCCCGGCTCACTCCCTTGCTGATCTTCTTCAATCTTGTGGCTACACCTGACAACTCCCAAGTTTGCAAATCTCTAGTTCAGACATCTTGCAATCTCATATATCCAATTGTTGGCACGTAATCTGAACTCATCGTTCCCTATGCCTGTTCCATCCACATTTTTCCTAAGTATATGACAACTCAGGCCTTCCAGTTTCAGGCCCGAACCCCTGGCATCATCCTTGGCACCTTTCTTTCTCTCACACCCCATCTTCCATGCATCACACATCCTGCCATCCCTAGCTCCTTCATAAAACCTTCACTAGCATCTCCAGAGGGAAGGTCCACAGTCCTCTGTCCTCCCCTCTAGCACCAGATTCACTCCTACAAGAAGTCTCAGGCCCAGCGTGGTGGCTCATGCCTATAATCCTAGCACTCTCGGAGGCTAAGGTGGGTGGATTGGTTGAGCTCAGGAGTTCGAGACCAGCTTGAGCAAGAATGAGAACCCCATCTCAACTAAAAATAGAAAAACTAGCTGGATGTTGTTGAAGGTGCCTATAGTTTCAGCTTCTCCTAAGGCTGAGGCAAGAGGATCACTTGAGCCCAAGAGGTTGAGGTTCCTGTGAGCTATGACACGATGGCACTCTACCCAGAGTGACAGAGCGAGATTCTGTCTCAAAAAATAAAAAAAGAAGAAGAAGAGTATCAGTATTTTTTGACTTAGAGTAACCCAAAGGGTAATGGCATGTAATCATTTTTACTTTGGGGCTATAATCTTCACTGCCTGGCATGTAGTAAGTACTGAATGAAAGAAATTTTTAAAAGTAATTGTTCTTCATGAAAAAGGGGCTTCATGGGATATCACCTAGCAGTAAAAAGGAACAAACTATTGACACATTAATGCAACAGTTTGGATGGATCTTATAGGCATTATGTTGAGTGAAAAAAAACGACAAAATTACAGAGATGGAGAATAGTTTAATGGTTGCCAAGGGCTGGAGTTGATGGGGGAGGGATGGGTGTAACTATAAGGAGTAACACATCTTTATGGAGATGGATAGTTCTATATTTTGATTATGGTAGCAGTTGGGACCCCACACATGATAAAAGTAGGGTTACCAGATGCAATTCAGGATGCCTAGTTGAATTTGATTTTAAGATAAACAAGGAATAATTCTTGTTTTTGTTTTTTTGGAACCGTTTTACTCTGTTGCCCTGGGCTAGAGTGCAGTAGCATCTTCATAGCTCACAGCAACCTCAAACGCCTGTACTCAAGGGATCCTCCTGCCTCAGCCTCCCAAATAGCTGGGACTACAGGCACACACCACCACACCTGGCCAATTTTTCTACATTTTGTAGAGACAGGGTCTCACTCTTGCTCAGGATGGTCTTAAACTCCTGGATTCAAGCAATCTTCCCAAAGTTCTAGGATTAAAGACAGGTGTAAGCCATGGTACCCAACCTATTTTTAAAGTATAAGAAGGCCCCCCAATTTTGCAAGGGATATACATATACCAAAAACAAACTTTAACTGAGTGTCCTGTATTTTTATTTGCTAAATCTGGCAATCTTAGGGGGAAAAACCCACAGAACCATATGCACACACGTTTTACCAGTGTCCCCTTCCTGGTCGTGATATGGTGCTGTGGTTATGTAAGATGCGGTAACCATCGCAGGAAACTGAGTGGAGGGTACCTGGGTTCTCTCTGTACTATTTTTGCAACCTAGGAGTGTATAATTATTTCCAAATATAAAGGTTTTTTGAATGGCCCTCAAAAGAAAGCCAACTGCTCCTGTTGGTGGTGAAAACAAAGAAGGAGAGGAAAGTGCCGGCGACTAACCTTGGAAGTTTTATGGAGCTTTGTAAAACTGGCACTTCACAAAGGTCTTAAGATGTATCCCTCTCAAATGTCAATGATTCTGTGCAGCTATTGGCAGTGTAACAAAGTAGTTACAAGCATGGGCTGAGGATCAGACACGTCAGGTTTGAATCCTTGCTCCTCTACCTTATTGGCTGTGGGCTGTCTTTGTCATGCTGTGCTGCGGCCCAGCCTATACCTGTCCCTTTTCTAGTCCCAGGCCAGAAGGCTAAAACAGGACTGCAAGTATTTACACAACCGAGATCGCTAAATACTATGAATCAGAGCCTTTTTTCTTCTTCCAGAGAGCTAGTCGTTAACATCTACCATCACCCCACGGACATGGAGCCTCAGTTTCCTCATCTGAATGATGGGGGAAGACAGTAGTAAGCTCATGAAGTTATAAGGATTAAATAGGGTAATGCATGCAGCGTCCTTATAAGTAAGTTTGTCAAATAGTGAGAAATAAATGTAGTATTAATAAATAGTATTATGAAGGCCTGGCACGGTGGCTCACGCCTGAAATCCCAGCACTTGGGAGGCTGAGGTGGGTGGATTGCCTGAGCTTACAGGTTCGAGACCAACCTGAGTCAGAGCGAGACCTCATCTCTAAAAAATAGGTGGGTGTTGTGGCGGGTGCCTGAAGTCCCAGGTACTTGGCAGGCTGAGAGAAGAGGATCCCTTGAGCTCAAAAGTTTTATGTTGCTGTGAGCTATGATGCTACAGCACTCTACCAATGGCAACCAAGTGAGACTAGGTCTCAAAAAAAATATTATTATGTTTCATATTAAACTGTGAGCAACTTGAGGGCAAGTCTATGCCTTACTCATCTTGAAATCTTGAGTGGCCTGACATAGAGCAAGTGGTAAATAAATGTTTGCTAAGTTAGTGTGTAAAAGGCAAATAATACACTACTAGTGTGGAGTAACATGACTGCAGAAAATCTGCACTTTTCAGAAGCGTTTTAAGATGCATGCTAATTTAGGATTCTTAATTTTTAATCGTGGGGGTTTTCAGACCCTGTGAAAGGCTGCCAAGGGGATCTGGGACTCACTCCCACCACCACATATCTGCACTTGCAGGCCCAGCCCTGACCTCCCAAGTGATGGGAGTGAGCCCTCACCTCTTCTTTCTTCAGAGCCGAGATGGGCCATTTTCTGGCTCTGAGCCTGTCTGACTAGAGGGCATTTAATCCTCGCAGGATTTGTCCTGTTTATTTTAGTGAACAGGGCTGTTTACTTTCAGTTCATATTTCTAGAGATGCTTCCTCATTTTGTTTCCCTTTTATTTACTCTTTGCAAGCACTTGGGTTTGAGTAAATATGTCTATAAAGTTCCAGGGACTGGGTGATTCTGTGTCTGCTATTTTAATGGCCTTTAAACACTGTCTGCTCAGGTAAGCATTTTATAGATCGGTCAAAAAGATAAGGAATTCTGTTCTCAGTGGCCTCTGACTCCTTTCCAAGCTGACAGCCGGCCACCAGCAGCCTATGAATCATGGCTTTTCATTAGTAATAAAAATATCAGAAGCCAAAACCCATTCCAAACAGAGAAACCAACCCACCCTAGTAAGCCAGACATGGAGCTTGGAAACTGTGGTAGGTGATTAAACTCTAGGGCAGTGCTTAGGGTATGAATTACCTGGAGTGCAAAGGCAGGTTGGTGAGCACCACACCTGAAGATCCTGATTTGGGGCTCAGCGCCTGTGGCTCAACGGGCTAAGGTGCCAGCCATGTACACCTGAGCTGGCAGGTTCGAATCCAGCCCCGGGCCCACCAAACAACAATGACAGCTGCAACCAAAAAATGGGTGTTGTGGCGGGCACCTGTAGTCCCAGCTACTTGGGAGGCGGAGGCAGGAGACTCACTCAAGCCCAGGAATTGGAGGTTGCTGTGAGCTGTGATGCCACGGCACTCTACCCAGGGTGACAGCTTGAGGCTCTGTCTTAAAAAAAAAAAAAAGATCCTGATTTGGAAGATTTGGGCTGAAGCCCAAGCATTTCCTTTTGCAACAAGTGCTGCAAGTAATTCTGTTATCTTTAGACCACCCTGAGAAACACTAATCTACATTCTCAAAAACATTTGAGATGGGCTGCCCTTGAACTTGATGTCATATGGAGCCGCATGCAGAGAAGCTTGGGAACCAAATAGTGTTGTTTGGAATGATTAAGTCATCATTTAGCAACGATGATGAATATTATTCTGCTAACCCACTTGCTCAAGGTTTGATGTGTTAGCAGATTAAGGGCAGGGACCAAATATCTCATTCATCTCTTTATCCCCATAATGTCTTCAGTGTGTGGCTCACAGGAAGTTGGCACTTGGGGACAGGTGGCTTTGTCTGCCTCCGCCTCCCAGGTGGCTGGGACACTCCCACTGAACACAGAACTAGAAACAGGTCCAGGTTACCTCGTGGTAGCCAGCGAGCCAGCTCATAGGGATGGATGTGGTAGAGAGGCTGAGCGCCATGGTGACCTGCCCACCTCCTCCAGAGGCCAGGGGCCGGGTCTATCAGAGGCAGAGTGGACACGGCCTGGACCAAATGCCTTTTTTGCCTGCTCCTTCCTGTGCCTCAGGCCCCTCTGCCACAACTTGCAGGGTCCTCCCTCATTCCACAGAATCCATTATGACATCATGAGTATAATTTGAAGCAGTAACATCCTCACAGCACCCCAGGCTGGCCTACTGTGGCCACTGTCTAAATGATGACACCTGACCTTAGAGAAGGGGAGTCCTTTATTCCAGGAGGCCACAGATAGAGAATTTCTTCTTTACTTATTTCTTTCCTCATTCTCTGTCTTGGCCCCTTTGTTTCCCTCTTGCCAGTGGATACGCTAATTATTTTATTTGTATGTGTTTACTTGGGTTTTGTCCATTTTTTGCATCAGAATGTGAGCTCCGGGAAGACACAGCCCGCGTCTGCCAGTTCACCGCTGGATCCCAGAGTCTGTTTCAGTAAATCCTCAGTAAAGTCTTTTTCTGGTGCTGGAAGACATGAATGAGAGGCTTCATTGGCCTCAGTCATCCTTTCATTTGTTCACTCAACAAGCATGCTTCGTGTGTCTGTTGTGGACCAGGATCTTGTCAACCTGAATAACTCCTTTCCCGCCCCGAGGAGCTCCCAGCCTGGTGGTGGAATGTGAAGACACATCTTTCGTGTAATGCGCCCTGACAAGGGCTATCTCCAAGGTCTAACAGAGATGGGGTTGCTTGGAGGAGCACACTGTGGCAATGACAGGCTCTTAAACCAGAGAAATGGTGTCTTGTCTGGCAGGATTTACCCCGACTGATTCAGGGAGCCCCATCTGCCCGGAGGCCTCTGCCTATGCTGACAACCACGGCTGCTTGTTTCTGCTAATATTGCAGCAGGGTGCTGTTACAGAAGCAATCTATACAACACCATTTACAGCCATAACCGAACGACAAAAATCAATCCCCGAAGCTCACTCCCATTAACAAACATGCTTTGAGGGCTTCCTGGGTGTGGGCACACTTTTAAGGTGCCATGGGAGATGGAAGGATGAATCAAAGGAGAACGCTGCACCCTAGGTGCCTATGAACACAGGACACCTGGGGTGAGATGATTAACCACCCTCCGTGAAAGTGTGTATGCTAAACACTGAATGAAGGCTCTGGGACTACGCTGTCCAATACAGTAGTCACCAACCACATGTAGGTACACACCCAAGTACCTTGCACAATGAGAAGTGCTAGACAGATAAAATAACGTACACACTGGATTACAAACAATGTATGAAATATCTCAATTTTTAAATATCGATGACATATTGAAATACTACTACTAATATTGAAATACTTTGGGTTAAACGTACTAATATTATTAAAATTGATTTCACCTATTTCTTTTACATTTTCAAAATGCAGCTTCTAGAACATTTAAAAAGACAAATGTGGCTCCCATTGTATTCCTATTGGACAGCATTGGTCTGGGAGTGGAGAGGACCCAGTAGGGGGGACCAACAGCCAGTGCTACTGCAGCCGGGAAGAATTCTAGGGAAATGGGACAATCAGGAGCCAGCCAGGTGGGACTGAAGAAGGGGGAAGGCAGGACATTTGAGAAGTTTGATTACGGAGAGAAGGAGAGGGGATAGCAGTTAAGGAGCCACAGGGTCCCAGGCACAGTGCACACATCAGTAACAGACACTTGCCAGCTCTTCTACTCCCTGCTGCTATCTTCCAAAAAGGCAGATCCTGGGGACCATTGGCCACCCTCCCACACAATAGCTCTAGAGTAGGACTCCTTCATTTCAGTTCTGGACAAGGGGGAGTAGGCCAGAGATAGCCAGTAAGCTGGGTTTGGATGTTAAGTTGTGGTAAGCAAAATCCTAGCTGGGACTTCCACTGTGAGGGTGGGTTAAAAATTACATCCCTTTTCCCTGAACCTCAGTTCTGGGCCCTGGACAAAGGACAGTGGTCAGAGAAGGAGATCAGGGGTTCCAGTGCAAGTGGAGTTAGGAGTTTGGTCAGTGTTTGAGATGGGGGAAGACTTCTAAGTGGAGCAGTGTGGCCCAGGAGGAGAAAGTCAGCCCCCTACCCTAGCAAGACAAAGCTTGCACTGTGGACACGTTTCGTCAGGGGAAATCAGGCAGCCTGGACCTGGTGTTTGTTTCTCTGTCAATGCTCTCCCCCTTAGCCATGCAGAGAAGCTGTAAACACTCAATGCAAGGATTAGCTCTGCGTGTGGTGTCTGGGACATTGTGAACAACTCTTGGTTGCTGTCTTTGTGTCTGAGTTAAATTGATCTTTGTAACCCCCAGCACCTAGGATGTGAGGCCACCAAGCTCAATGTTCAATAAATATTGATAGGTGACTGAATGAAGGAGTGCACAGGAGAACAAATGATACATCTGTCAAAGCACAGATGCAGTTTCTCCGAATGGGCTAAACTTGTTCTATGATAGATTTTTGAATGTAGACAGCAAGGGGGCTCTATCACAGTCCAGTGCCCACAGAGTCCAGGTCAGAGGGGAATTGGTGCTCGGCACATTGAATTCCACTGCCCTGCCTTCCTGTACTGGCACTGGGCTAACAGGCTTTAAGGGACAGTATGTGGCCAGGGCATGGCCTTCCTGGGCTCAAGCTTGCCCTCCTAGTCTCTTTCAAGATGAAGTACTTTTCAGAAACCACTCAAAGCCTTTGTAAAAGAAAACATGCTGTGGGCTTGGCACCCATAGCTCAGTAGTTAGGGTGCCGGCCACATGCACTGGGGCTTGTAGGTTAGAACCTGGCCAGGGCCTGCTAAACAACAAGGACAACAATAACAAAAAAATAGCCAGGCATTGTGGTGGGCACCTGTAGTTCCAGCTACTGGGAAGCTGAGACAAGACAATGGCGTAAGCCCAAGAGTTTGAGGTTGCTGTCACTGCAACGTACGGCACCCTACTGAGGGTGACATAGTAAGACTCTGTCTCAGAAAAGACAAAAAAAACAAAATATGCTGTGAAGAATTCCAGGAGGGTAAGCCTGGCTTGGGCATAGGGGCAGCTGAATTCCTTCCTTGACCACAGCTAAAGGGTCCCTCCTGCTCATCAGGAAGCCTGCAGTTTCTCCTAATGGCCACTGGAGGGCACTTGAATCATGAAATACCAGCTCTCTTCCACCTCCCAGGTCTTTGGAAAGCTGCAATTCAATTCAATAAACGTTTCAAAATCATCACAGAATGATAGCTCCAATATGGTGCTAAAGGCCTGCCGTCTATATTAACTCATTTAATATTCACTACAAATTTTTTTTTTTTTTTTTTAGAGACAGAGTCTCACTCTGTCACCCTTGGTAGAGTGCCGTGGCCTCACAGCTCACAGCCACCTCCAGCTCTTGGGCTTAGGCAATTCTCTTGCCTCAGCCTCCTGAGTAGCTGGGACTACAGGCACCCACCACAATGCCCGGCTATTTTTTTGTTGCAGTTTGGCCAGGGCTGGGTTGGAACCTGCCACCCTCAGTATATGGGGCTGGCGCCCTACTCACTGAGCCACAGGAGCTGCCCTTTACTACAATTGTTGTGAGTTACTTTGGCTATCTAGGGAAAAGCCAAGGCTTAAAGAAGTCAAAGAACTTACCTAAGATTGCTCAGCTAAATAAGATTTGGGAATAAGGACTTGAACCCAGGCCCTTGGGCACTGACTGTAAATAATGAATGCACACGATGCTGAAAAGGGAACTCTGGATAGAAGCAAGGCGATACATATTCTACCCAAATATTATTTATTATTATTATTTTTTTGAGACTGAGTCTCAAGCTGTCGCCCTGGGTAGAATGCTGTGGCGTCGAAGCTCACAGCAAACTCATACTCTTGGGCCTAAGTGATTCTCTTGCCTCTGCCTCCCAAGTAGCTGGGACTACAGGTGCCCGCCACAACGCCCAGCTATTTTTTTGTTGCAGTTGTCATTGTTATTTAGCAGGCCCGGCTGGCTCAAACCCGCCAGCCTGGGTGTATGTGGCCGGCGCTATAACCACTGTACTACAAGTGCCGCCCACAAATGTTATTGTTACTGAACATTTTATGCATTCTGAAATTGGAAGATGGCTTACAGACAATTTGTACCTTTCACATGGTAATGTTCCTTTTTTCGCGTGACATCATGTTATTAAATAAATGAAGTGTCTCACAAGTCATGGTATCTTAACTTGGAGGAAATAAAATCATAGTAATACTGGACAGGAAAAGATAATTTTCATTTAACATTTAAATAGCACTTACCATGTACCCAGAACTATTCTAAGCACTTTAGGTAAAATAGCTCAATTCATCCTTAGGGCCAGCCTCTAAGGCATTTACAGATGAGGAGATGGAGACACATAGAGGGAAGCCACTTGCCCAAGGTCACACAGCAAGAGGAAGAGCTGGGATTAGGGACCCAGGTAGTCTGTTTCCAGTCTGGGCTCTGAGAAGGAAAGAATTTGGGAGGTCAGGCTGGAGCTGGCCTTGAGAGGGAGCAGGGAGCCAGGGAAGGGCCTGCATGGGGAGAAATGCACTGTGGAGGTGAGGTGTCCCAGCAGAGAAACAGCATCAAGGCCTTAGGGCAGAAAGCAGAGGTGAGGAGTCAGGCTCAGGCCTGGGCTACTTAGAACTGCAGCTGCACAGCAAAGACTCCTTGGGGCCGCCGAGGGAGTGGAAAAAAGAAGAGAGGTCCAGTGGGAGGGCCCAGGATGGGGGCGGGGGGTGCTTCAGTCCAGGGAAGAGCTGAGGCTGCCCTGCCATGGCCATTCTCCAGGGAAGGGCTGGACATTGGAGACGTGCAGCGTGTGCTCAGGAAATGGCCAGATTGAATTACAGGGAAGATTAAAGGAGCTAAATCGGGCTGGGGCTAGGGCTGGGGCTGGGGGGAGGTGTCTAAGAAGGGAACTACAAAGAGCCAGCAACCCAAAGCTACTGGGGACATGCGGGTGGGGGCAGGGATCCCACACCAGGCCACTAGGCCGGAAGCCTCCCGACCCCATAAGGCCAGGAATGTGGGGTCAGCAAGCAAAGTCATCCTCACTTAGAGCTGGGGGTGGAGTGGGAGCAAAAACCCTGAGAAGATGAGAGGTTGGAAAGAAGCAGAGACTGAACTAATAAAGGGAAAAATTGAGGTGCAGACTTAACCCCAACCTGAGATGGTGTCTGCAGCTCCAAGCCTTGTCCTGAGAGAAGTGCGGAGCACCATTGCTTGTAGGGTGTTAGTGGGGAGCTCCCTGCAGGGCACAGAGCAGTAGCTGGCAACAGCATCCACAGGCCCAGTCCAGGCCTGCCCCTTCTCTCTACCAGCACGGCCCCCAGCCTGATTGGCAGCACCGGCTGGGGCCCCTCCCAGCCTTGAGGTCTGGCGGCCAGTGGTCTATTCTGGTCCCCAGGGAGGCTGGGGACCCTGAGGGGAGGGAAGAGGGTGAGGGTCCCTTCATCTTTATGAGGTTGGATGGGGAGGAAGCCATCAGGTGGGCTCTTTGGGATTGTTGGGGTATAGGATGTGGCTGGGGAGAAAAAATTCCAACACTTTGTTTTCCATAAGTTGTAAACCTTGGGATCTTTAACTGGGAAGGGTCCCTCTAGGAGCATGTGGCACTGGGGAACTGGGGCACTAGAAATCTCCAGCTGCAGTGGACCCTAGAGTCTGTTTGGAACTTTGAAGTGGCAGGGTCAAGCCTGGCCCAGAGTCACAATCCTCGAGGCAGCCTCCCCAGGACAGAAGTGTGGACACTGCTGCCCGAGGCCGCTCCCAGGCCAGTTGGGGGCAGTCTGTGGCCAGGTGCAGGTGAGGAGTCTCTCTAGCCCATGGGGGGCACTGGTTCCTGATTGGCCTGTGGGTGGCATAGGGCAAAGCAGCCCCTACTGGCTTCTTTATTGTCCAGACGGGAAATTTTCAGTATCACCCCAGCCCTAACTTTCCTATGGAATGAAGGTCAGACTCCTCTGCTGATGGGGCCTGACTTCCTGACAACCTCCCCCTTTAGGCCTAGCCTCTCTGCAGGGCAGTGAGTTTGGTTGGGGAGAGGAGCATGTTGGGGTAGACTTGCCCAGTACTAGACAAACGGCTTTTTCTATGGAGATCCCCTGATAGGGCCAAGTTAAAAGGGGAAGAACCAAGGGCTGTGCCTACCAGATCAGTCTGTGGTAAGGCCATAGAGGCCACAAAGGGAAATGAGCAGGACTTCTAGGGGCCACCAACAAGGGTTCATATCTAGGCTTTGTTTTTTATTTGCTGTGCAACCTTAGGGAACTTATCCAACCTCTCTGAGCTGTAAAATGGGAATAATAGTTGCTTCACGGTGTGTGAGAATTAAAGATACATTGATTTTATATGTTAGCTGTCCATACTATTGTGCCTAGTAAATAATAGGTGCTCGGTCTATGTTATTATCAGACATACTATAGCCCATGGGAAGGGTAAGAACTTTGGAGTCAGGTGACCTTGGCTATGAATCTTGGCCCTGTACCTGCTGACCTTAAGCAAGGACTCAAGTAGGTCCCTGGACATCCCTGAACCAGTTTCCTTATTGGTCAAATGGGGATAAAATATTAGTGAGGGCTGGCACTTCCTGCATGCTCAGTGTGCCAGGCATTGTGCTGAGTGCTTTACAGACAATTGCTCATCTAATCTTCCCAGCAACTCTTTGTTGTCGGTACCATTCTACAGAGTAGGAAATGGCTCAAACAGGTGGTAGATCCAGGGTTTGAACCCTGATAGTGGCCCACCAACTGTTTCACTAATTCTTTCCCTTGCCTGTGTCTTGGCTGAGTTAAATAGAATTTAGGCCACCACTGACTATCTGGTAGAAGGATGAAAAACTGGGGCCTTAAGGACATATAAGATGGAGGGCCCAAGAAAGGGTGTCCTCCGGAACCCAAGATTCACTTTCATTGTGTACCTGGATGGTTCAGAGAATAAAGCATCCTCCCCAGCAGCAAAAATAGTTCAGTGGGCTATGGTCTAGAGTGGTAGAGAATGGCCTGGGGTCTGAGTGGACCCCAAGATGACAGTGACTCAGCTGGTTAGAGGAAGAGGAGGGTGATCCTATAAGGCTATAAATAGCAACTGTGCATAGTGGCCCTGTGAGATCATTGCTGGTCTGCTCAGGCCCTGTTTAAAGCACTGCAGAGCCTCAGAGGGATGTAGGAAACCTGGAAAGTTCCCAGGACATCAGGGATATGACCAAACTAGAGGGGCTGAAACCAAAAAAGTCTATGAGGAAAGAAAAAAGGAATGGGGCTGAATCAGGGAGAAGAGAGAGCTGAGTGATGGCACTAAGATCCCGAGAGACGATTCCAGGGAAGGGAAGAAGCTGCTTTTCTCTCTCTAGGTTAAAGTGTAAGAAAGCAGGAGGCTACTAGAGTTGAGCCTCTCTGGGCTGCCTGGGGGGTGAGTTAGTGGGTGGGTGAAGGGAGCTGCCCCCACCCCGACTCTGCTATCCTACAGGGTCTGCTCTCCATTGGCTCTGACCCCCTTCCCTCTTCTGCCCTCAAAATCTGATACCCCAGTTTGGTCCAAGAGAGTTTCCCTTTCTTCCTGTGGGCTGCAGTGGTGGAGAGCATATACGTCTGTGTAGGAGATGGGGCTTCTCTGCCTGGCTCTGTGTGTTCAGGGAAGACTCTGGGCTGGGTGGGGTTAGAAGAGTGGAGGATGAGGGAAGATGTTCTGGGGCATCTCCTGCAGACTGCTGTGATTGTGGGGTGCAAGTGGTGCAGTGGGAACACCTGAGACTCTGAGAATTCCTAGGGGGTGGGATTCGCACCTGTTTGTGGAGGAGGTGGACAGACAGGAGTTGCTCAGACAGGAGTTGAAGCCTGGGGAGAGAGGGAAGTAAGAATGTCAGCAGCCTCTGAGGAGTGGATTCCGTCTCTGCTGGCTGGTATAGCCATGTCTCATCAATGAGTGGTGGACCTGGGTCTATTATGTGGGCTGGGCCCAGAATCTGGATCCTGCCTCGGCATGAGTCTGGGAGGGGCACAGAGGCTTGAGGCCTGGCTAGGTAGGGAGGCCCCAACACTTTCATGAGAAACAGGTCTCTCGGGCTCGGCTCCTATAGCTGAAGTGGCTGAGGCGCCAGGCACATACACCAGATCTGGTGGGTTCGAATCCTGCCTGGGCCTGCCAAACAACAATGGCAAATACAACCAAAAAATAGCTGGGCATTGTGGTGGGTGCCTGTAGTCCCAGCTACTTGGGAGGCTGAGGCAAGAGAATCCCTTAAGCCCAGGAGTTGGAGTTGCTGTGAGTTGTGATGCCACAACACTCTACCCAGGGCGACAGCTTGAGGCTCTGTCTCAAAAAAAAAGAAACAGGCCTTTCTCCTTCTCTCCATAGTGTCAGAGTAGGCAGGTGTGGACAAGGCGATTTCACCTTAAGCAAGGATAAACTGAGACCCAGAGAGGGGAAGTGACAAGCTTACTGTCACACAGCCTGTCCCAGAGCTTGCCCAGGACTCTGGTGATCCCCCTGACCCCAATCCCCAGCTTTCCCACCTTCCTTAATGGTACCAAAGTCTCCCCTCCCCCTTCCCCCTTCCTCTCTCATTGGCTGAATAACTTTTGAAATTTACGGGGTACTGGGAGGCCACAGCACTTTCACCTTCATCATCTCCCTGATGTCAGCTGCCTAACCATCTTCACTTGGGAGAGTTGTCCTATTTGGTGGGAGGGGCTGGGGGCTGGAGAGGAGGTGAGAGGAGCCTCAGACTTCTCCTACTTTGGCAGAAAACACCCACAGCGCTCCATGTCTGTAAAAGGAGCACAGGGCAGGACAGGGCAGGAGCTGGGGCTGCAAGGCCCTCCCCAGAGAGGTAGCAAGGCCGGGATTGGGGTGATGAGGGTGAAGTGGGGGGGGTAGTGACGGATAGGGCCCAAGGTGGAGACACTTGTGAGGGGGAGGCTGTGGCCCAAAGCTCTTAAGCCAGGAAGATGCAGAGGATGGTCAATGGGAGGGGCCTGGGAAAGAGGGGGCACTCTGGTGCTGTAGAAGTGGGATGAGCTCCATGGAGAATCCTGACGCCATTCTGGCTGGGCCCCCCAACTCCGCAGCCTCCCCCCGGGGTGATATCAGGAAGAAACAATTGCCTCTGGGCATTCCTTCCCTTTTACAGTCACTCCCTGCTCCTCTGCAGCCTGTGGAGGCTGAACAGCTGCTGGGAAGGAGGATGAGGTGGGGGTCAGGCAGGGAGACCTCAGAGAGTGAATCCCCAGGATGCATGGACTGGGTCAACTTGCTGTTCCCACCCACTGTTGGGGCCCAGACTTTCAGGATGCCAGACACTGAGGGGACCTCAGAAATGACCAGGCCTGATCCCTTCACTCACCCTGGGATCATAACAGGGCCGGAGAAGAACCAGGACTCATCCAGATTGCACAGATGGTCACTGGTGAACCCCTAGGATGTGCACCCATGTCTCCTCTAGTTGACCACTCCATGCCACCAATGTTTGGCCTCCTACTACCCCAATGGCTAGAGCTGCTGAGAAGCACCTCGGCCCCCAGAGTTCACACTGCCAATTCCACAAGGCTCATGCAGCATCCTGGCACAACCCAGTTCAGGACAGAGCATGAAGTCCTCAGCTGGGAAAAAATAGGAAGATGGGCTCTGGGAAAGGGAGCCAAGGGTGACCCTGGAACTGGGGCATCAGTTAGTGGAGGGAGGGAGCACAGTGGGGATGGACCAGCACTGTCTCACACCTGGGGTCCTGGGGCAGGGGAGGCTCTCCCAGACAGGGCAAAAGTCCAGTTCTTGCCCCTTTTTGAGCTCTCTGCTTTTCCTAATCCAAATGCCCTGTGCTGGCCAGGCGAATGTCCTCACCTCAGCTATCTATCCCTACCATTCACCTGCCCACTCTGTGCCATTCATGGAATCCAGAGGTCCAACAGCTTTCCAGGGAGCCTCTGTGAGGTTCAGAGATCTGCCCAGGCATCCGTAAGCCCTCCAGACATTGTGCTTAGGGGACAGGAGGAAAAATCAAATGCAAAGGTCTGGACTCTGGAAAGTGCCTGGCAGTCTCATTGAACAGAAAGAGGCTGAAGTGAAGTGAGCATGAAGGAATGGTGAGTGAGGTGAGGCTGGCTCAGTGGGCAAGGCCAGGGGTAGGGTCTTGGAGGCCACAGTGAATTTGGGTCTTGCTGGTTCAGTATTTCAGGGAAAGGAGAAAAGCTGGGAATAGTGAAGCAGGCAATGTTACAAAAGACATGACCACTGCCCCCAAAAGATTTGCAGGGCAGGCCTGTGAAGAGGGAGATCTTCTTGTTCTATTTGGCTCTCTGATTAGAGTAAGTAGCATAGCAGAGACACATAATCAGGCTTTCAATATAAGAAAATGTTTCCTACCAGAAGAGCTGGACACATGTAAGGTACTCAGTGACTCTTTGTGGAATGCAATGGGCTGCCTAGAGGCAGCAAGTTCCCGGGTGGTGGAAGGATTCAAGTGGGACAAGTTTTGCTGGAGTCACAGCAGAGAAGATTTAAGCCTTAAACAAGGAGTGGGAGCATGGATCTGGACAGCTTCATGACCTGTGAGGTCCAATCGTATGTTTCTAAGACTATGAGTTTGAGTAATGTGGGAAGATTTCAGAGAACAGGACTAACTTAATTCACTTAATAAAATTTATTGTCAACCTCACTGTGCAAGGCACCATACCATACACAGATTTATAAATTGTCTCCTTTTTCTGGTAAATGGTGTCTTGGTGGACCTTCCCATTTATAATGTCTAATAGCTAAAGGAAAAGGCATGACCATAAAATAATGTGACTGTTATGTTAAATAAAAGGAACAACATTTGCATATTCATAAGTGTGTACTGAAGATGCTCACAGCAGCATTGTTTCTAATGACACAAAGATTAGAAAGAATATAAATGTCCATCAATAAGGACTGATCAAATGAATTATGCTAAATGTATGTAGTGAGATACAAATGAAGATGTTAAGAAAAATGACTCATGGGTGACGTTTGTGGCTCAAAGGTGTAGGGTGCCAGCCCCATATACCAGAGATGGCGGGTTCAAACCCAGCCCCAGCCAAAAACTGCAAAAGAAAAAAACCTCACAACAAAGAAAATCACAAGACCAGATGGTTTCACTGCTGAGTTCTACCACATTTAAAAAAGAACTAACACCAGTCTTTCTCAAACTCCTCCAAAAGTTATGAAAAGGAAGAAATACTACACTACAAAACAAGAAAACTAGAGACCAATATTCTTTATGAATATTAATGTAAAAAGTCCCAGCAATATACTAGCAAACTTAATTCAGCACAAATTAAAAAGATTATATGTAATAAAGTGGAGATTAATTCCTGGAATGCAAAGATGGTTCAATATATGAAAATCAATCAGTGTAATACATCACATTAATAGAAAGAAGAAAAAACCCACATGATCATCTTTTTTTTTTTTTTGAGACAGAGTCTCACTATGTTGCCCTCAGTAGAGTGCTAAGTTTGAGCAACCTCAAACTCTTGGGCTTAAGCGATTAGATTGCCTCAGCCTCCCAAGTAGTTGGAAGTACAGGTGCCCTCCACAATGCAGGGCTATTTTTCTTGTTCTTATCATTGTTCTTTTAGCAGGCCAGGGTCAGGTTTGAACCCATCAGCCCCTAGTTGCTGAGCTACGGGCACCAAGCCCCACACAATTATCTTAACTAATAACAAATGAAAAAAATTGTGCTTATAACAGCATAAAAAATAACAAAATACTTAGCAATAAACATGACCAAGGAGGCATAAAACTTGTACACTGAAAACTATAAAGCATTGCTCAAATAATTTTTTTTTTTTTTTGCGGTTTTTGGCCAGGGCAAACTGGCCACCTCTGGCATATGGGGCTGGTGCCCTACTCCTTTGAGCCATAGGCACCACCCCATGCTCAAATAAATTTTAAAAGATAAAAACAAATGGACTCAGCATCCATAGCTCCATGGTTAGGGTTCTGGCCTCATACACTGGGGCTGGTGAGTTCAAACCTGGCCCAGGGCTGCTAAAACAACGACAACTACAACAAAAAAATAGCCGGGCACTGTGGCAGGTTTCTATGGTCTCAGCTACTTGGGAGGCTGAGGCAAGAAAATCACTTAAGCCCAAGGGTTTGAGGTTGTTGTGAGCTGTAACGCCACAACACTCTACCATGGGCAACATAGTAAGACTCTATCTCAAAAAAAAAAAAAAAAGGACAAAAATAAATGGAAAGAACTTCTATGTTCATGGACTGGAGAAATATATTGCTAAGATATCAATACTACCCAAAGTGGCCTATAGATTCAGTATATTCTCTATCAAAATCGCACCAATATTTTTTGCAGAAATATACAAACTCATCCTAAAATTAAATCCTCAAGAAACATCAAATAGATAAAAAAATCTTAAGAAAAAACAAAATTGAAGAACTATAAAAGTATAATTATAAAAATAGTGTATACCAGCATAAAGACAGATAGACAGACTGTAGAAATAGAATAGAGAGCCCAGAAATAAATCCTCACATATAAGGTTAAATAATTTTCAACCAACATGCAACACCATTCAATGGGAAAGGATAGTCTTTTCAACAAGTGGTGCTGAAAAAATTGAATATCTAGGGCGGCGCCTGTGGCTCAGTGGGTAGGGCGCTGGCCCCATATACCGAGGGTGATGGGTTCAAACCCGGCCCTGGCCAAACTGCAACAAAAAATAGCCGGGCGTTGTGGCAGGCACCTGTAGTCCCAGCTACTCGGGAGGTTGAGGCAAGAGAATCACCTAAGCCCAAGAGCTGGAGGTTGCTGTGAGCTGTGATGTTACGGCACTCTACGGAGGGGGACAAAGTTAGACTCTGTCTCTAAAAAAAAAAAAAAAAAAAAATTGAATATCCATATGCAAAAAAGTGAAGTTGGAACCTTATCTTCTGTCATATACAGAAATTAACTCAAAGTGGACCAAATACATAGACATAAGAGCTAAAACTATAAAATTTTAGCAGAAAATGTAGGAAAATGCTCCATGATATTAATGTAATTGATTTCTTCAGAGATTTCTTACATTTGACATCAAAAGCAGAGGCAATAAAAGAGAAAAATAGATGAATTGAATTGTGTCAAAAATATTTGTGCATCAAAAGATACTATCAACAGAGTGGAAAGGCAAACCACAAAAGAGAGAAAATATTTGCAAATCATGTATCTGATAAGGGATTGATATTCAGAAGATATTAACAACTTGGCCAGGTGTGGTAGCTCACGCCTGTAATCCTAGCACTCTGGGAGGCTGAGTTGTGAGGATCACTTGAGCTCAGGAGTTTGAAATCAGCCTGAGCAAGAGTGAGACTCCATCTCTACTAAAAATAGGGAGAACTAGTCGGGTTTAGTGGCACGTGCCTGTAGTCCCAGCTCCTCAGGAGGCTGAGGAAATAGGATCTCTTGAGCCCAAGAGTTTGAGGTTGGTGTGAGCTAGGCTGATGTCATGGCACTCTCTCCAGGGCAAAAGAGTGAGAAAAAAAGAATATATTAACAACTCAACAACAACAACAAAAGTACCCAATTCAAGAATGGACAAAGAGATCTGAATAGACATTTGTCCAAAGAATATATTCAGATGACCAATAGGCACACAAAAAGGTGTTCAACATTACTGATCATTATGGAAATGCAAATTGAAGCCACAATGAGGTACCACCTGAAACCCATTAGGATGATTATTATAAAACAAACAAGCAAAAAGCAGAAAATAACAAGTGTTGGCAAGGATGGGAAGAACATGGAACTCGTGTGTTGCTGGTAGAAATACAAAATGGTGCAGTGGCTGTGGGAAATGGTATGGCAGTTTCTCAAAAATTTAGACATAGTTTTACCATATAACACATCCATTTCTTGGTACATACAGAAAAGAATTGAAAGCAGGGATCTAAACATATATTTATACATAGCAGCATTATTCACAATAACCAAAAGATGAAAACAACTCAAATATTTCATTGATGGAAAAACAGGTAAGCAAAATAGGGCATATACAGAGGATGACAAAAAAATGTAAATACATTTTAAGAGAAGGAAAACCAGGGCTGGGCGCGGTGGCTCACGTCTGTACTCCTAGCACTCTCAGAGGCTGAGGCGGGTGGATTGCTCGAGCTCACAAGTTTGAGACCAGCCTGAGCCTAAGTGTTGGAGGTTGTTGTGAACTATGATGATGCCACGGCACTCTACCCAGGGTGACAACTTGAGACTCTGTCTCAAAAAAAGAAAAAGAAAAAAGAAAGAGAGAGAAGGAAAACCTGTATTAAAATTGTAATATTCAATATAAACTGATAACACAAGATGAATAAAAGTCAGGCTGAGCACCTCTTATAATTTCAGGAGTCAAACATGACTTAGGTGTTATAAATTTAATACGGTTTTCCTCTTTCTTAAAATGTGCATACATTTTGGCACTCTCTGTATGTATAATAGACTATTATTCAGCCTTAAAAAGGCAAGGAATTCTGACACCTGTTATAACATGGGTGAACCTTGAAGACGTTATGCTAAGAAAGCCAGTCACAAAAGGACAAATACGGTATGATTCCTCTTACATGAGGTACCCAGGAATCAAAGTCATAGAAACAGAAAGTAGAATGATGTTTACTGGTGGCTGAGAAGAAGAGAGAGTAGGGAGTTACTTTTAATGGGTACAGAGTTTCAGTTTGGGAAGATGAAAAATTTCTGGAGATAGGCTCAGCATCCGTAGGACAGTGGTTACGGTGCCAGCCATATACCCTAAGGGTGGCAAGTTCAAACCCAGCCCGGGCCAGCTAAACAACTGCAACAAAAAGATAGCCAGGCATTGTGGCAGGTGCCTGTGATCCCAGTTACTTGGAAAGCTGAGGCAGGAGGATGACTTAGGCCCAGGAGTTGGAGGTTGCTGTGAGCTGTAATGCCATGGCGCTCTACCCAGGGTGACATAGTGAGACTCTGTCTCAAAAAAAAAAAAAAGAAAAGAAAAAGTTCTGGAGATGGATGGTGGTAATGATCACACAACAGCGTGAATTGCCACAGAACTGTATACTTTAAAATGTATAAAATGGTGAGTTTCATGTTATGTATATTTTATCACAATTTTAAAAATGACTCAGCCGTCGATGCACTAAAATGGAACAATCTCTAAGATATGTGTTCATTGAAAAGAGCCTGATTCAGAAGGGGAGTTCCGTATGCATAAATGCAGATATATACCTGCATAAAGTATCTCTGAAAGGTGACAACCACCACCACCACCAGCTAATAATTAGTTGGTTGTCTCTGAAGAGGGGTATGGAGGGGCCAAACATTAAAACTGGGAAGGAGGGCAGCACCTGTGGCTCAAAGGAGTAGGGCACTGGCCCCTTATGCCAGAGGTAGTGGGTTCAAACCCAGCCCCAGCCAAACAAACAAACAAACAAACAAACAAAAAAACTGGGAAGGAAACTTACTTTTCATTTTGTGCCTTTACATACATCTTGAGTTCTATACCACGTACACTACCCATCCAGATAAATTATTATTATTTTTAGTGTGTCTAATTCTCAGTAGTCCCCTTGGGAGGCTAAGCTTTCACTGTAGCAGTGCGGCCCAGCTCAGAGCATGTTTTGGAGCGCTCCTCTTTCACCTGCCTTCCAAGCCTCAGGGTGTTGTTTTGCTGCCCTCCATGGTAGCAAATCCTCAGGGGTGGAACTAAATTTTGGAAATCTTCCCAAGTGGTTCAGAGCCAAGTCTGGTAGTTGTTGATTTTGACTAGAGAATAGATAGCATCATTTATTTCTTCTCTGCCTCATTTCGCTATGGAACTGAGGCCTTGAGCTGGTCCTACGCCAATTTCCTTATGTGGTCTGGAGATCATTCACAGACAAGAGCCCGAGAAATACTGTCCTCAGTAGCAGCATGGAAATGGATGTACAGTCTCCTACACCCACAGTAGGTGACAGGGATGGTGCTGCTCGGGATGTGTTAAGGATTCACAACATCTCCAAAATCCTCCAGGAGCATATCATCTAGTTTAAGAGATGAGACACAAAAATAACCAGAACACAACAGCTTGCACTGACTCGAAGTCTGGATAAGAATATCTGGAACTCCCCCATCCACCTCTTAAGCTTGTCTCTTAGATAAAAAATTAGATGCTCAGTGTGAAAGAGCTTTGAAAGGATAACAGCGACAAAGCCTTTTACTGTTTACCTGGCACGTTCAAACTCAGGTGGGGGCCATAGCACAAGGTCTGGAATCAGTTTGCCTCAGCTTTCTGAGTTATAAAATGGGAGCAATGTTAGTCCCTGCCTCTTAGGGTTGCTGAAGAATTGGGAAGCCTGGGTGTGGAGTACTTAGGAGATTGGCCACATTAGGTACTCAGTATATACAAGGTATTTATTATTGTTGTTATATTCATTAGTCACACCTGGGCTTCTTCAGACCCCTAGGGCCTAGTAGGCAGGCATGGCATGGCAAGGCTAACCATCCTCTCTTTATAGCTAAGGACTCAGGGAGGTAAAAGATGCAAATACTCCTGCTAGTGATGGTAGGGCTGGGACAGGACCAGCTATGGGCTCCTAAGCCAGAGCTCTATTTCCAGGGTTTGCATTCCAAATGGGCCAGGCCTTAGAGGGCCCTGTGGAGTGCCAGGTCGAAGTGTGGAGACACAACCAGTGTTCGTGGACAAGTGTAGATGTCCTTGGGGGTCAGCTAGTGTCTTGTGAAGGGGTGGGCAGGCTCTTCATGGGGCTCTGTTCCTATTGGGGGTCTGGAGGATTATGAGGCTGGAAAGTGACTGGGACTGTCACCCCACGGCCTTCCCTGACCATCTGCAGTCTGCCTGTGCCTCCTCAGGTACCTGGCCCCCACCCCCCCCGAGCTTCTCTCCTGTGCCTTGTATCCCCAGCCCATGCATTCTCCTCTATAAATATCAGCTCTGGTATTTTGAGTTGGCAGCTGTTGCTGCCAGGGAGATGGCTGGGTTGACATGCAGCTCCTGACAAAACACAAACCCCTGGTGTGTGTGGGTGTGGGTGGTGTGGGTAGGGGGATGAATCAGGGAGGGAGTGGGGGGTCAAGGGGGCAGGAACCAGGACAAGCTGGTGCAGGGGTGGGAGTAGTACATGGCAATTGGAAACTGAAAGCTCATCAGACCCATTCTGGAAATCACCATGCTGTTTATAAACTTTGAGGCCCCACCCTCACCAGTAGGGGGGAGGAAGAGAGCTACATTAGTCCAGAGGGAAATTGAGGCTCATAGCTAGAAGGCACATCCCAGTGGACATACATGGGCGGGCAGGTACTGGCCAGGATTGCTCTGCCTGCCAGGTGCCTGTCCACGCCCCCTGCCTGCCTAGAGACTCCTCAGCCTCGCTGGTCTTTGCCTGAGCCTCCCAAACCTCTGCAACTTCAAGAGAGTCTTTAGGTGATTTGAGGCCTTGTCAGGAACAGGCCTTGGCATTTTAAGAAACGAACCCAAAGTCTCTCCTTGCAGCAAAAGAGTACCCTCAAACCAAATGGAAACCTCTGCCCTGCTCTCACCCCTTAGCACACCCAAGACAAGTCAAGCGTCCCCAAAGGGGGCTGCCTGGGGGCTCCAAACACGCTTAGTGCCCAGGTGAAGTAGTTGGCGGGCTCGCCTGTCTCCTGCCTTCCTGAGAGGGTCAGCCCCCCAACCCAGGCCCCACACCCGCAGGCTCAGGGGCGCTCCTCTTGAGGGGGAGCTGGCCTCCCCGCCCCCATGGCCAGCCCAGCGCCGCCCTTTCCTGGCAGGACAGCAGGATCCTGCAGCTGTCAGGGGAGGGGCGGCGGGGGCTGATGTCAGGAGGGATACAAATAGTGCCGACGGCTGGGGGCCCTGTCTCCCATCGCCCGCATCCACTCTCCGGCCGGCCGCCCGCCAGCCGCCTCCTCGGTGCACCCGCCCAGCCTCGCCCGCGCCGCCACCATGAGCCAGGCCTACTCGTCCAGCCAGCGCGTGTCCTCCTACCGCCGCGCCTTCGGCGGGGCCCCGGGCTTCCCGCTCGGGTCCCCGCTGAGCTCGCCCGTGTTCCCACGCGCGGGCTTCGGCACCAAGGGCTCCTCGAGCTCGATGACGTCCCGAGTGTACCAGGTGTCGCGCACGTCGGGTGGGGCCGGGGGACTGGGGTCGCTGCGGGCCAGCCGGCTGGGGGCGACGCGCGCGCCCTCCACCTCCTCCTACGGCGCGGGCGAGCTGCTGGACTTCTCGCTGGCCGACGCCGTGAACCAGGAGTTCCTGACCACGCGCACCAACGAGAAGGTGGAGCTGCAGGAGCTCAACGACCGCTTTGCCAACTACATCGAGAAGGTGCGCTTCCTGGAGCAGCAGAACGCCGCGCTCGCCGCCGAGGTGAACCGGCTCAAGGGCCGCGAACCCACGCGTGTCGCTGAGCTCTACGAGGAGGAGCTGCGCGAGCTGCGGCGCCAGGTGGAGGTGCTCACCAACCAGCGCGCCCGCGTGGACGTCGAGCGCGACAACCTGCTCGACGACCTGCAGAGGCTCAAGGCCAAGTGAGGGCCGCTTCTCCCCAGCCCCTTTCCATCCCCTTTCCGTGGGAAGGGGGAAGAGGCTAGGCCTGGGGGCTTGGAGGGGGTTCTCTCAGGGTCGGGGACCTTCTCCTGCCCCAGGCAGGGAGGGGGGTCATCCACCACGTGTGTCCTTCACAAAGAGATGGATTCCAGGTCTCTCCCTTGTTCCCCCACACTACATAGGAGGAATTTTCTTGGGGCAGATGGAACAGGGGGTGGAAGTGGGAAACTGGAGAGACCTAGGGCCCCGTGGGCAGCCCCCTTTAAGAGCATCTTGAGATGCTGGGGTGATGTTGACGGGGTCAGGTAGTAGGACAGGTCGGGCAGAAGGAGGCCCTGAGGGTAGTGCAGTGGGGGGGCGGGGTAGTGCAGTCAGAGATAGGCCACAGGGGAGGAAGGACAGGCTGAGAAGGGCAGGGGGCAGGTCCAAGCAATAGCTCTCAGGGCAGCCGTGATGAGGCGTTTGGTGGGGGAGGAGGGAGCATGCCCCCCCATCTACTGAGGCTGTGTCATTGAACAAGGTGAATGGACAAGCTAGAGAAAAGGGGAGTGGGGGGAGGGATGCAGCCCTCAAAAAGCCTGGGAGGACCGGATGGGAGGCTCAACCAGGCTCCCAGTATGAAAAGAGCAGCGAATATAGAGTATGCGTGGGATCTGCTTCTGATACAGCAAGTGACCAGAGTCACCCTCCTGGCACCAAAGTCACACATATAAGTTGATCAGCTATATTGGCCCAGCTAAAGCTGAGAACCACAACACAACTCAGAGGTGGATAAATAGATAGTTTCTAATGCCAGGGAGGTCCAAAAATAAAAAATAAAATAAATAAATAAATAAATGGCTCAGCGCCTGTGGCTCAACGGGCTAAGGTGCTAGCCACATACACTTGAGCTGGCGGGTTTGAATCCAGCCCGGGCCCGCCAAACAACAATGGTGGCTGCAACCAAAAAATGGCCTGGCGTTGTGGCAGGTGCCTGTAGTCCCAGCTACTTGGGAGGCAGAGGCAGGAGACTCGCTTGAGCCCAGGAATTGGAGGTTGCTGTGAGCTGTGATGCCACGGCAGTCTATCCAGGGTGACAGCTTGAGGCTCTGTCTCAAAATAAATAAATAAATAAATAAATAAAATAAAAATAAAAATAAATAATGGCAGGGAGGTCATAGTCTGATGGGGACACAGAGTTCGAGGGTGTGGCTCCTGGGCAGACATTGGGTCATGTCTTGTGCCCTCCCTGGATGGGCGGGGCCTCTGCCACTGCCTTTTCGGGCCTCCTGTCTCTCCCGGCAGCCAGGCCTTCCCCTTTTGTCCTGGGTCAGCCCCCAGCCAGTCGTCTCCACTATCAGCCTTCTCCTCTCTAACTGTCTGTCCTTCTGTCTATCTGGGCTAGGCTGCAGGAGGAGATCCATCTAAAAGAAGAAGCAGAGAACAATTTGGCTGCATTCCGCGCGGTGAGTCCACCTTCCGTACCCCCTGAATGGCTCCTGGTCTCCTTCTGCCCTGCCTGGGTGGTCGGTGAAACTATCCTTATCACTTGACCTCTCCCAGGATGTGGATGCAGCCACTCTAGCTCGAATTGACCTTGAGCGCAGAATTGAATCTCTCAACGAGGAGATCGCCTTCCTTAAGAAAGTACACGAAGAGGTATACCTCAGTCCCTCTGCCTAGGGTCCGTGGGCCATGGGCAAGTAGCTGGGGGTGGGTGGGTAGGGCAAGGCTCTGGGATGAGGGTTGTGAGGGTGCTGTGTGGGCCCTGAGAAGGAACTGAAGCCAGGCCACACCCTGCAGGAGATTCGTGAGTTGCAGGCTCAGCTTCAAGAACAGCAGGTCCAGGTGGAGATGGACGTGTCCAAGCCAGACCTCACTGCTGCCCTCAGGGACATCCGGGCTCAGTATGAGACCATTGCGGCTAAGAACATCTCTGAAGCTGAGGAGTGGTACAAGTCAAAGGTGGGTGTCCTGGCCCAGGGACTATGGTACCTCTGTCTCCCTCAATCCCAGTTTGGAGGTGCTGTCTGTGGCTCTATCCATGGGAAGAAGAGTGATCCTAGGATTTCTATGGTCCCTTGCTCACCCCTACCTATATCCTGCTTATCTTGGGGCCCCTCTCTCTGCCTTCAGGTGTCAGACCTGACCCAGGCAGCCAACAAGAACAATGATGCACTGCGCCAGGCCAAGCAGGAGATGATGGAATACCGTCACCAGATCCAGTCCTACACCTGCGAGATCGATGCCCTCAAAGGCACTGTGAGTCCCTCCCCACCAGGCCCAGCCCCTTCCTACCTGCAGCTCACACCTTCACTCTGACCTTGGGCATGTCGCAGATCTTCTGGGCCTTCTCTCCTTAAATCTACAACAGGTGTAAAAGCAGATGCCAGACACGTGGATTTCAGTTCGGTGCTAAAGGAATCAGAGGGTTCCTGGGGCCTCTCCCTGTGTGGGGACAGGGCAGCTGAATATAGATGCTTCCTTTTATCTGTTTTATTCTCTGAGTGTCCACATGCAGACAGCATTCAGGCTCAGGGTTCCCTGGCTAAGAAGCCTTTGACAACTCCTACACCTGACCATCTGGAGTCTCCTTCCAGCCTCAGGACTGTGTCTCTCTCTGTCTTGGACAGCCTGTCCTTGACTTGGGCTCCCCCTCTCCTGCAGAATGATTCCCTGATGAGGCAGATGCGGGAGTTGGAGGACCGCTTTGCCAGTGAGGCCAGTGGCTACCAGGACAACATCGCTCGCCTGGAGGAAGAGATCCGTCACCTCAAGGATGAGATGGCCCGCCACCTGCGCGAGTACCAAGACCTGCTCAATGTGAAGATGGCCCTGGATGTGGAGATTGCTACCTACCGGAAACTGCTGGAGGGCGAGGAGAGCAGGTGGGGGGCAGGGATTGAGGTTTTGGGGCCACATTCATGCCCCCAGGGGCTCACTTTACCTCAACAAGATCTGGAAACAATTTTATGCAAGAAGCCACCACTCTGCTAATTGCAAAGAATTAAGCAGGGCCACCTGGGTAAAAGGCAATTTAATTAACAGTGTTTATAAAAAGAGAAATACAAGTATTCTCTTATCCACCTTCCGAATTAAAAACCAGCAGCATAAAACCATATTCAGCAGCCAGTAATAAAATATTGCTGCCAGTCAAGGGAGAGATGAAAGCAGAATGGGGAATGACGAAGGAAAGGGAAGGAGGAGATAGAGACAAATGAGACAGAGGGAGAGAGAGAAAGCTTTGCAAATGGGTAGACCAAGAGAGGAGTGAACAGATGCACACATGGAGGGCACAAGCACAGCACACACAGGCTCAGAGGAAACGACACTGGCAACGTGCTTCTAACAACCCATCTCTAGACACAGAAAACAGCTTGAAGGGGACAGGATCTTTCTGGAATAGAAATAGATGCATCCTGGATAGAAATGTTCTATATCTTGATTTGGACTGATAATTACATGAATGTAGACACTGATCAAAACTCATTGAATTGTATGCTAAAGATCTGTGCATTTCACTGTACGTAAACTTAACCTCAATTTAAAATAGGTCAATTACTCCAAAACCTGGTACCCTTTGATACTCATAAAAATAATAATATCTGAATTTTTTTTTTTTTTAGCCAGAGCCAGGTTTGAACCCGTCACCTCTGGTATATGGAGCCGGTGTCCTACTGAATTTTTTTTTAAAGCAGCAGACATGTTTAGATATATAGGTATAAATATATATGTTTAGCTATATAGATATATATAGATATCGAAAGAAATACTTCAGATCTCCTAGAATGACATCTACATACAAATGGCCCTTGAAGGCATGTTGCATTTTCCCCGCCTTAGGTATAGGTGGTCATCTCTAGCAACTGGCCTGGCTGGAGGGTAGGCACACACAATGGATGTCACCCACAGCTGCTGTTACATTCTGCAGTGCCAGGAGCAAGAAAGAAACCCTGGTGAACTAGAGGGTGCAGTAGGGTTGGGTGTCCCAGTGTCATGCCAGGAGGCTAGAATTGAAAACTAATGATCCTTCCAGAAGGGACCACTCTTTGAACACCTGGAGTTGCCTTTGACCACATTCCCTGAGCAGTGTGGGCAGAGGTAGTATTGGAGTCAGTGGGACTGGGATAGCTGAGGATGTATTTAGGGGGAACCCGGGCTAGCTCTGATGGGTGGTTACAGGGAGGGATGGGAGGATCCTTAATTCTTTGGGGGCTTGGTTTCTTGCCTTTCAGGATCAATCTCCCGATCCAGACCTTCTCTACCCTCAACTTCCGAGGTGAGTGTATGCTGGAGGTGCAGGCCGGGGTCTCATGGGCACTGCCCAAGGCCAGCCAAGAGGGGAGGATGGGTCCATAGGGCCAGGGTCAGGCCTGGGGACTGGGGAAGAGAGAATCTCCACACCATGGATAGGTGGGGCAGTTTAGATAGAGGCAGACAAGGCACCTTCTGATAGAGAGATTTTATTTGATTGTTTTGAGTTGTATTTTATTTACCATGTCTCCTGTACCTTCTGGGAGTACTAGGCTTCAGGAAGGAGCCTCTGTTCTGAATCCTAGACTCTGAAAGTAGCAGGGATGTCCTTGGGGGCCTGGCCACAGGTATGCCTCATACTCCCTGGGCTAGAAGGGGCCATCGCCCATTGTTTGCTTGGCATGTAGCCAGGAATCCCCCTAACTGATGTCAAACAACTCCAATTTGCTGGAGCCACGATGTTGGATGCACGTTTGAAAAAGTGAAGCCAAGTATTAGCAAAGCCAAACAATGAAAAGAGCGAGCTCTTAAGGCATTCTGCCATTCTGACATTAGTAATATGCAGATCGAGTGGCTTTCCAGCCCCAGAGAGCAGAGAAACACATGATAATGATGCATTAGCAAGGCAAGTTGGAGTCCTTGGCAGCCTCTCCTTTCCTAGATCAAATTTTTTATATCTTCGATGTTCATTTCCATCAGGAAAAAATTCACTCTGTGCTCTACCAAGTTGCAACGTTTATCACAGGCCAGTTGCTTGCTGAGGAGATTCATGAACACTAAACTCATAACACCAAGGACCTAAATTTGACCCTGCCTATGAAACTCAGAACCTCTCTTTTCAGTTAGTTGTTTGTACAGACACAGAGTGTGAGTCTTGCATTTAAAGCTGCATAGAGCGAAAGAAAAGAAAGGGGGAAAAAACCTGCCTATTGCTTTTTCAAATTAATAGCTCGGTAGTTGTGATAGAACAAGTACCATTGCTGCCATTTCACTCAGTTTCCTCTAGAAACTGAGGCACAGAGGTTGAGTGGCTGTCAGCATAGTGAATCAGTGATTGGCCCCTGCTCTATCTCACTTTCGTTAAGACATCAAGTTGCTAATTCCAAGTCTTAAAGAAGGACAGGTATTATAAAGTTTTCCCAAAATGTCTTGAGACAGGGCTTTGAGGTTCTGTTTTGGAGGTGGAGCCCAGGGGTAGAAAGCAAGCAAGGAGCTGTGGGTGTCCCCTGCCCTCCTGTGCCAGTCCCCTCAAACCCCCACAAAGAGCAAATCTGTTGAGTCCTGAGCCCCAGGGACCACAGAGCTACCTGCTAGATGCTGGGCTCAAGGAGAGGTGCTAAAGTCTTGTTGAAGAAGTAAAAAATCTGTCTTGAGGGGTCTGGGAGTCTGCCAGAGCTCTGCCCAGTGTGGCTGGGGATGGACTCCCAGGCCCTGGTGCAGCCCCACCTGGACTTGGCTCTGTTATAGAAACCAGCCCTGAGCAAAGAGGCTCTGAGGTCCATACCAAGAAGACAGTGATGATCAAGACCATTGAGACCCGGGATGGGGAGGTGAGTGGTCTGCCTGGTGTCCTTGGCTTTGGTGGGTGGTTATATCTGGGGGTACTATCTTCCACTAGCTGTGCTGGTTCAGGCCCCTGGCTGGGGGTTGCGAGGGGTCCTGCTGCCCTGGGGTAGGGGGCGGCTCAGGGCTAAGGTTCCATTCTCTGGCCAGCACCAGATTGGACTGGGCTTCTCTTGCTCCCCAGGTTGTCAGTGAGGCCACACAGCAACAACACGAGGTGCTCTAAAGCCAGAGGCCTGCTGCTGCCAGAGACCGTCCTTGCCCCTGTCCTCACTGCCTCCTGAAGCCAGCCTCCTTTCAGCCTAGGACACCTCCCCTCACAGCCTCTGACCCCTCCTCACCTACCATCCCTCATGGTCCCCTGAGGGGACATGGCCCATCCCTGCCCGGCCACAGACGCCTCTGCAGACCCCAGCTATGAGTGCTGGCTGTTGGAAGTGAGTGAGCCTGGCTCTTGTGCCAGGCCAAGCCCAGGCCAGAGCAGTGTCCCTGCCCCTCCCACTTCTGTGACCTCAGGCACTAGCCTCTGGCGTTGGAAAGGGCCTCAGAGCAATGTGTTGGGACACTGCAGGGTTAGAACTGAGCCCCATGGACCTCCCCAACCCCCAGCCTGGGAGAGAGAAAGGGTGTCCTCCTCAGCATGCTGGGCAGGTAGCCGGGGACTAGACCCTGTGTGGACTGGGGGGGCTTGAAATTGTCCCCATGGTCCCTTACTTTCCTTTACCCAGTCCACAGTGGGCTTAGAAAGCAGGGGCTACATGAGAGAATCCCCGAAGGTGCCGGATGTGGGAGCAGGAGATTGAGAAGGAGAGAGGGTGGGTGAGATGCTGGAGAGAAGAGAGAGGCAGAGAGCGGTCTCAGGCTGGCAGGAGAGGCACCCACCTCCTCACGCCTGCCCTCCCCCGCTGCAGGGGCTCTGGACAGACAATAAAGACATAAGCACAAACCAAGCATGCCTCTGTGTCTTGAATGCTGGTTCTCCTCTGTGGGCCCCAGGGCCCTGCAGTATCACCCATCTCCCTGAGACACCTGTTCCGCAGGACTTTGCACTGGCTTCTGTTCCCAGAACCATCCAGCTTTGCAGGTGCCTACAGCACACAGGGCAGGGAGGGCTGGATAGCCGCTTTTGTTGGGGAACCATAAATACTTCCTGGTAGGCCCCAATTTCTAAACTTCCCCTTTACGCCCCCAACCTCACCTTCAGATCAGCAGGGCTAGGGACACCAAGTGCTATCCCTTTCAGAGGACATGCTGCTCTCCACCTACTGGCTGTAAGTTAAGCTCCCTCAGTCCCTTCTCCATAAAAGCTAATGGCCTCATTCCATTAACTCTTCCTAAGACCCTTTTATGCATAGGGGCCAATTCAGGAAAAGTAATGTCCGGAAAAACGGAAAGATCTATCTTGTGTTTGGATAGGAAAGCTCAATACTTGAGAGGTGACGATTCATCCTCCATTCCTCTATGATGCAATGCAGTCTCCATTAAAATACCAAGGAGAAAATGTTAGAGAACTGGAGAAGATGGAAGGGGAGTATAGGATATGCAAAAGAAATTAGGAAATCATGGGCTAAAACATTAAAACATATTATGAGGCAATGATAATTAAAACAGATTGTTAATGAGAAGGACATATACAAATAGTAAAGGAAAAATAGTGTTTAGAGAAAGACTTATACATATGAGACACACATACATTAAAAGAGGCATTTCAAATCTGTAGGAAAATCTTTTTTTTTTTTTTGAGACAGTCTCACTTTGTCTCCCTTGGTAGAGTGCTGTGGCATCACAGCTCACAGTAACCTACAACTCTTGGGTTTAAGTGATTCTCTTGCCTCAGTCTCCCAAGTAGCTGGGACTATAAGTGCTTGCCACAACGCCTGGCTATTTTTTGTTGCAGTTGCCACTCCTGTTTTAGCTGGCTGGGGCAGGGTTTGAAGCCACCACCCTCAGCACTCTACCCACTGAGCCACAGGCGCCGCCCCTGTAAGAAAATCTTAATAATTCAATATAGGGTTTGGGGGCAATTGGGTAGGCAAGGGGTGGGGTGGAGGCACAAGTGAAGGCTGTCTCTCTTTTTACTCCTTCCAAAAAATATACTCTAGTGGACCAAAGATTTAGGAAACTTGGTGGTTCCTTGTGGCCTCAGCCTTCAAGTTGCTTCTTCCAGATTTAAGGATTATCCCTTAGAGGAGATGGTAAGAGGGTACAGATCACAAAGATAACAAACTCAGTTTGTAAGCCAAATAAACCTAATAGAATTTCAGTCTTAGGCTGAGCGTGGTGGCTCATACCTGTAATCCTAGCACTCTAGGAGGCCAAGGCAGGCAGATTGCCTGAGCTCAGAAGTTCAAGACCAGCCTGAGCCAGAGTGAGATCTTGTCTCTAAAAAAAAAATAGCCAGGCATTGTGGTGGGTGCCTGTAGTCCCAGCTACTCAGAAGGCTGAGGCAAAAGAATCTCTTAAGCCCTATAATTTGAGGTTGCTGTGAGCTGCAATGCCATGGCACTCTACCCAGGATGACTGAGTGAGACACTGTCTCACAAAAAAAAAAAAGAATTTCAGTCTTAAAGAACCTCATTTGGCATTCCAAACAGGCTTTTCGAGAAACTTCCAAAAGCCTTTCTGGGGTCTCTTTCTCCCCTTTCTTCAGTGCAGCCCTTGCTCACGGGTTGTCCCTCTCTCTAAGAAGGGACTTTGGGAAGACCTAGGGGCTACACTCCATGTCCCTCCACCCCCACCACTGGTGACTCATGATCATTTCCTTCTTCCTCAAGCTCAAAAGGGGTGGAGCCTATAGGCTCCAAAACAACCCCAATCCACCTGTAGAAAAATTCCACAATGGCCCTCATAGAAAATGAAATTGGAGTAGCATTTCCTGTGTCTTCATGCTGGGATGGAGGAGGATGGGTAAGGGGCTTCTTTTCCTTGTCCTATTGGGGGCCCTGGAAACTGAGCTGGCCTCCCTGTGAGGGAAAGACCTGAGTTGGGCTGGGCTAGGTGGACGAGAGATAGTGTGAGTATCTGTGAGTAGTTTCTGGAGTTCGTGGCTCCCCCTTCTTTCCCTTGAATAAGTTAAGTGCACTCATCTATCCCACAAAGGATAAACAGACATATAGATCAGGGAAGGCTTTGGAGGCAGCAGCCCCCTGAGAAAAAAATGCTTTGGTATAGACCAGTCAGTAAGGTGGAGAGAATGTAGGAATCTTAGACTCTCAGAGTCAGACCTCAGAAGTCTCCCAGGAAATGACCACCACAGTGTAGAAATCCCCTTCCTAGCCTTGCCCCACATCCTTGATGAGCATTCATCAAACTGCCTGAATGTGGCCAGTGTCCGAGAACCCACTACTTCCGTGGTGCCCCTTTCAGCTGGGGCAGCTCTGAAAGAAAGTCCTTCCTTCTCAGCACAACTGTCTCTGGTGACTACTACCCACTTCTCCTCGGAAAAGACAGACGATCCAAAGCCACCCTCCATACCCCAGGGGGAGGCATTGTCTTAACAAAGTCTTCCTGAAACTAGGAATTCTGGTTCTAAACTTTGCTGTCCCCTTGGGAGCTAACTCAAGGAACCCAGGGAATGGACAGAAACAAACCGTACCAAACATCAAAATAGATTTGGGTCTCATGTATCAAATACACACATCCAGATCTTCAAAGCACCCCTCCACCCCAGACATCCCTTCCATTGCCTCCATGGCAAAACCTGTCCCTGATATCCAGGATGCTCTGGTGTCTTCAAGACTCTGAACATAGAGCAGTAAGAGGGCTTAGAGCACGGATTGGCTTCCCACTGGACCCGAGCAATAGGCCCAGACCAGCTCTGCCCCATGGTGGGGGAAGGGGGAGGGGGAGAAAGGATTGTGGAGGTAGATAGGTCTCTATACCGGGAACTGAGGGCTCAGTGGACATTTTCCTACCCTGTCCATCCTCTCTAGCTACCTTCTCACCTCCTGCCCCTCGAGACCCCTATTCCATTCTACCCATGCACTCCTCCCTCCTTTCACCAAAAGCTCACCTATAGCACATATGCAAATTCATCAATGACCTTTGGGTGATTGATGACATAGGTTTTTATCCATTTTATTCGCTACTATATCCCGTGCCCAGAAGAATAGTAGTTACTCGTTAAATACATAAATACTCGCTGAGTGAATACCTACTAGGCATTTTACTTACTTTTGTCTAAATTAAATATTCACCAGGAAGGGCCGATGGCCACCACTTTATTCACTTATTTAATGAACATTTACTGAAATTTTCCCATGTGCCTGGCAAATGGTACATTATTACAGCTTAGAAAAAAGGCCCCATGGTCCAGAGAGGTGGGGTGACCTGCCAAGGTCACACAGCAGTCTGTAGCAAAGGAAGACTGGGCCCTTCAGGCTCCTTGGTCTCTGGAGCTCAGATCTCTTTCCATGACACCATAGGCTTGTGATCGAAAGGCAGGGCAGACTGGCAGCACACACACCCAGCCTGGCGCCAACCAGAGGGCACTGTGGGGCCCACACTGAGGGACAGACAAGTGTCTTGCAGCCAGCTGCCCTGGGTGACCAGCCTGGCCAGAGCCTCAGCTGTCACAGCTAGTGTGGGCCCCTCCCAGCAGAGGGCGCTTGTGACTCATAAGGGCTCTGGCCCTCCCTACTGAGGCCCAAAGACCCCTGAGTGTAAATCAGGATATGGGAAGGCAGAAGACAAGCTGTGTTCCAGGCTCTGTGCCAGGCCCTTTTAAATAGTTAATATTCATTTTAATAATTAATATAATAATTTAATGCCATCACAATAACGTAAGTCAGATCATGTAATTCTTCTGCTCAAAACTTGGAGATGGCTTCCTATTTCACTGGGAATAAAAGCACTATGGCCTGCAAGATGTTAGGCCATCTGGCCTCTGCTACCTGTCTGACCCATTTCTTTTCAATCTCCCCTCACTTCCTCCAGCCTCACTGGCCTTCTGGCTCTTCTCAGAGGCATATTTGCACCTCTGCCTGAAGTGGTCTTCCCCACAGGCCTGACTATTTGCTTCTTTACTAGAGGTTGGCTTAAATGTTCCCAGTGAGGCCACTCCAGTCACCTTATTTGAAAGTGCAATCTCTCCCCACTCTTGCATCAACCTTACCCTGCGAAGCTTTGTCCACAGTACTATCTCCTTCTTACAATCTTTACAATTTCTTCTTCTTTTTTTTTATTTGGTATTTGTCTCTTCTCCAGTATAAGCAATCACGGGGCAAGAATCCTTGTCTGTTTTGTTCATGGATATATCTCTAGTCCCTAGTACAATACTAGGCACATCACAATAGGACCTCCAAAGTGCTTGTTGAATGAATGAATTAATAAACCCTAAGCTGGGTTAGGGTTTACCTGCATTTTACAGATGAGGAAACTGAGGCTTAGAGATGTTGTGACTTGCTCAAGCTCACATCATTCATTTATTCAGCCCATCAACTAACCAGCCAACATTTCCAGACCACTGACTGCATTTCATGCAAATTGTTGGACACAGTATTGGGTGGCTTTGGGTTATTAGGTTTTAAAAAGTCTCTATTCCTCAGCCCGGCACGGTGGCTCACACCTGTGATCCTAACACTCTGGGAGACCAAGGTGGATGGATTGCTTGATCTCTGGAGTTTGGGACCAGCCTGAGCAATAGCAAGAACCCATTTCTACTAAAAATAGAAAAAACTCGCTGGGTACGTTGTGGTGGTCACCTGTATCCCAGCTATTCAGGACTCTGGGGCAGGAGAATGTCTTTAGCCCAAGAGTTTGAGGTTGCTGTGAGGTATTATGCCACGACATTCTACCAAGGGTGACAGATTAAGACTGTCTCAAAAAATTAAATTAAATTTAGAAAAAAACAGAAAGTCTCTATTCATTTATTCTTGATATACCATCTGTTTCCAAAGCCTTCCTCCACATTTTTTACCTTTTAAAATTCAATTTACATTTTAGAATTCAATGCATCATCAGTGGTTGCCATGGTTGATAGAGAAGGGTGTGGTTGACTACAAAGGGGATTTGCAAGCGAATATTTAGGGTGATGGAATTGCTGTGCATGCCCCAGGTAGTGAATGCATGATTCTATGCACTTGTCAAAACCTGGAGAACTGCACATCACAAACAGTAGGATTTAATGCATGCACACTAAGAAAAATACTAATCCTCAAAGCTTTTAATTTTTCTATATATGTATAATAAATCGTATCTTGTGTGCCTTCTCCACACACACACATACACACATATACATACACTTTGACTTCAGCATCTCAGAATAAAGGTGGGGGATAGGGAGGCAAGGTTAAGAGTACTCTTCTCTTTCATTGTTCCTCTCAGCATTTTCAGGCTTCATTACTCATAACTCAAGGTCAAGTTTGAGTCTCCCATCTGGACTATTTTTTTTTTTTTTTTTTTTTTTTTTGGTTATGGAGTCTTGCTCTGTTGCTCTGGAGTACACTGGCGTGATCATAGCTCACTGCGGCCTTGAACTTCCAGGCTCAAGCAATCCTCTTGTCTCAGACTCCCAAGTAACTAAGACAACCAGACAATTTTTTTAAATTTGAAGAGACAGATGAGGTCTTGATATGTTGCCCAGGCTAGTCTCAAACTCCTGGCCTCAAGTGATCCTCTCATCTTAGCCTCCCAAAGTGCTGAGATTACAGGCATGAGCCACCACACTCCGGTGGCTTTTTGTTTGTTTGTTTTTTAATTTCTTACTTTGAGATTTTTTAAAATTTCTTACTGTAGAATCACATGTGGTTATGAGAAATATTACACCAGTGATCCTGTATATTCTTCACCTGATTTCCCCAATGGCAACATCTTGTATAACTAGAGTACAGCATCACAACCAGGAAAGTGACATTGGTATAGTCCACCCACCTGCTTCAGATTTTACCAGTTTCACATGCACTCTAGTAGTAGTCCCTGTGTGCACATACATTTAGTTCTATGTACTTTTATCACTCATATAGATTCACACGACTGTCATCACTGTCAAGATACAAGACTGTTGTATCACAAAGGTCTCATATGGATATGGACTTTTAAAGGTGCTAAAACTGATACTTCTCAACACATCATCCTTAGACACATGAGAGTCAGCTGGACCATTTTTAAAATGTGCAGGTTTCTGGACCCTCCCAGTTCAGCCAACTGAACCAGGGTCTCTGAGGGTGAGGACTTAGAATCCGGAATTTTAACAGTCATCATTCTTGGAAAACCAGAGCTGTAACTGACTTTCATCTCTATCCACCCCACTGCTACCAAGGGGATACTCCTAAAACACCCCTCTAACGGAGTTACTCTCCTGCGGAAAAACCCTGATGACACCCCCAGCCTTCCAGATAGAGACCTTGTGTCAGACCCCACCTCCCTTTTCTCCACTCACCCCACCACTGAGGTTCTACACCACCAACACTCCCCTCCCCACCAAAAAAAGAGTGCACTGTCTACTTTCATCATGCTCATTTTGTTCATGGTGTTCCTTCTGCCTCCAATGTTCTGCCCATTCTTTCCTGCCTGTGGCAACCCCATTCAACTACGCATTTTCATAGTTGAGGACTTGGAGGTTGAGAGAGATTTGATGTCACCCAGAAAGTAAAAGCAGGACCAGTTGGGAACTGGAATCCACCTGACTCCCAGGCTCCTGGTCTTACTGTTCACCAGCTGCAATGGAGGTGCGGTGTGAGGCCACTGGTCCCTCTTCTGGGGCTGTCCACTCACCTCCACTGGGATTGGCCTGCTCATCCACTTCTCAGGCACCTCACGCGGCCCCTCAACAGACGCATTCGTCTTCCTCTCCCCCAGCTGAGGCTGGAATCTGTGGCCTGAAAGGAGGGAGGAAGGGAAATGGGATTGAGCCCAGGGGTAACCCGATTCCCCCCGTGGGTGGGCTGGGGTGCTGCAACACTGGAGGGGAGGGGCCTGGAACAAATCCCCAAGGACTCTTTTAAGCTGGGGCTGGTGATGGGGGCTCCTGGAAGGAGCGAAGGAGCCGAACGGAGTCAAGTCCCTCCTCTGCTGCCCCCTCCCTCCACAGCTCCCTCGCAACCCGAGCCGGGGGGCCTAAAAATAGCCCCCAGGCGCAACCGCCGGCCGCCCTGGTGACCTTCTGGGTAGCGCAGGCCGAAGGCGGGCGGGCAGCAGGAAGGCAGGCCGCCGGCCCCCAGACTCATCGCCAGGGCACCATCCAGCGGGTGCCCCCGTGGCCGCCCAATTCCGGCGTTCCCCCAGCCCAACTCGTAGAGACCATGCAGAAAGCCCGGGGCACGCGAGGCGAGGACGCGGGCACGAGGGCACCCCCCAGTCCTGGGGTGCCTCCGAAGAGAGCCAAGGTGGGGGCCGGCGGCGGGGCCCCGGCAGCCGTGGCTGTGGCCGGGGTGCCAGTCTTCCTGCGGCCCCTGAAGAACGCGGCGGTGTGCGCGGGCAGCGACGTGCGGCTGCGGGTGGTGGTGAGCGGGACACCCCGGCCTAGCCTCAGCTGGTTCCGGGATGGGCAGCCCCTGACCGCGCCGGCCCCTGAGCCCAGCTGTCTGTGGCTGCGGAGCTGCGGGGCGCGGGACGCCGGCGTGTACAGCTGCAGGGCCCAGAACGAGCGGGGCCAGGCCTCCTGCGAGGCTGTTCTCACGGTGCTGGAGGTCGGAGGTAATGAGGAGATGGCGGGTGCGTAGGAGGCGGGATGGGGTGCTCAGAGGTAGAGAACTGCTGCCTGGCCTTGAGGGGGAGGTACCTACCGGTTCCTCTGCCTTCTTTCTGGATGTCCTGGCTGAGTGGCTGCAAAGGCCCAGAAGTGCAGACCAAGAGCAAAGTATAGGGAACAGGGCGACAAGGCAGAGAGGCTCCCCACAGGAAGGTCAGAGGTCAAAGTGTAGCAGTTGTAAGCCAAGCCTGAGAGCCACTCAGGCCTCTTGAGGGAATTCCCTGGTGGAAGTCATCCTTCCCTGTAAAGAAGCTTCCTGGGAGAAATGGTCTTATTCAACCCCCAAAATTTAAACTTGAGACACCTTCCCCATCAGCCCCTTACAGGTGTATGACTGTCTGAAGGAGGGGTTCAGCTCTCCTGGTCCAGGCTGCACCATTGAAAGGATGGGCCAGAACCCCTGGCAGACTGTTGCTATGGCAGTGCTGGTGTGGCCAGCACTGAGCCTCATGGAAGAGGCCAGTGGGTGACATGTATGAATAGGGTCTAAGACATCAGGAGGCAGAGCCAGAGCTAGGGTCTCGTAGGCGTGAATGGAGGTCCATGCTGGACAACCACAGACAGCGCGTGTATGCACGTGTGTGCACACTCCAGAGGGCTCTGGACTGTGTATGATACAAACAGATGAGAGACAGGGGTATGTGGAGTTGGTCCGGAAAGCCCATGAACCATGTCTACCTGAGGTTCCAGACTGATGTTCAGAGTACATCAAAGAAGGATGTTTTAGGCCAGTGCTCCAGCCCCTGCCCGTGTAGGGTAGCCTTCAGGAGTGTGAAAGAACGGCTGGGGGCCCAAGGCAGAAGGGGAGGGCAGGAGCCAGGGCCCTGTGATCACGGTCCTGCTGGGCTCACTGGGTCAGTTTTTGGGTTTCCTTTTTATTACCTCTGCCCCTGAGTTAGCCAAATGGGTCTTCTCTAGGCCAAAGATAGAGCCTCAGTGGGCTAAGCCTTGAGAAACAGAATTCTTAGGAAGTAGGCTACAGTTGGGGAAAATGGCAAAGAGCTTGGGGGTTGCTGTTCTGTACATTTGTAAGAGGAAGACCTCCCTCCAGCTGGCTGATGTCAGTACATCCTTTAAGGCTGAGGAGGGAGCACAGGAATGAAGGCTCTCAACAGCTGGAGGGAAAATAAAGTGCTGGGGTGTAGCCAGTCGAGTCCAGAGAGGGAACAGGGCTGGCCTATCTCCATCAGCACACTTCTCCCCCAGGCCCACTATCCCAGAGTCTCTGTGGCCAAGTCTGGCTTCTACTTGTTGGCCTAGCCCCCGGCTAGGTACAGGCTTCCCTAGTTTGAGGTCAGGGAACCAGGTGTGTCCTGGCATTCTTCTGAGCTTGGGGACTCCTCAGGGACCCCATCTGTGGTCCCTTCAGGGGGAAAGGGGATTGAAAACAACATAAATCAAAAGGAAAGATAAATGAGTTGATGAGAATGCAACTAGGGGAGAAAGATATTAGGGAAGGGAAAGAAAGTGCTGAGGAGAGTAGTGACCATAACATTTGTCTGAAGTTGGGAAGGACCACAGAGAACTACAGTTCCAAAACACATCCTTTTACAGGGGAGAACACTGTGGACCAGAGGGGAGGGCGATCTGCCACAGACATACTAGTTTAGTTATAAACAGAGCTAGTTATGACCTAGTCCTGGTCTTGGCTCTGGGGGCTTTGTACTACTCAAGAAGTTCTGGAGAGAGGGGAAGAGAAAGGGAGGAGGGAGAGCTGTCCAATATTTGGGGAGTAGCTACTACATGATTAGCCCCGGCCTGGCATTTCTGAAGACAGGAGCTTCCTGGCCTGCCCTGGTCATCCAAAATGGGGGGAGTGATGAGGTGCAAGAGCCTTAGACCTTCTGTGGCCTGAGTGGTGTAGTCAGTGAAGCTGAGTCCTGGCTGGGCATACCTAGGCAGAAACCAGGGGGACAGCATCTAAGGTGGGCTGCTCTGGTGGATCAGCAGGCTTGAGAGGCTTGGGATGAAGAAATGGCCCTGGGTGCTATGAGGCTGGATCTGGGTTTTTTTTTCCTTCACTTTGTCACCCTCGATAGAGTGCTGTGGCGTGACAGCTCACAGCAACCACCAGCTGTTAGGCTTAGGCGATTCTCTTGCCTCAGCCTCCTGAGTAGCTGGAACTATAGACACCAGCCACAACGCCCAGCTATTTTTTTGTTGACGTTTGGCTGAGGCCAGGTTTGAACCCACCACCCTGAGTATATGGGGCCGGCACCCTACTCACTGAGCCACAGGCACAGCCCGAATCTGGGGTCTTTTGACATTCATGTTAGAACAGGGCTGCAGCAAGTCACATTTAAGAACATGTCTACATAGAAGATAACAGAACAGGAGGAAGCCTCAGTTTCCCCACTACTCAGAACCATGTGCATAACTAGTACGCCTCTCCCACTTGATTTGGGGAGGGGGAGGCTTGCTTTGGTGATGTTAGGGTACTAACTGGGTGAGTCTGGCTTCCTCCCTATAAGAAGCTGCCTCTGCCCAATGACAGCTCCTGGTCCAGGCAGCTGGGTAGGCTTCTCAGTGTTGCTCAGATTTACTCATGGAAAACTTTCTTGGTTGGAAGCAATAGCAGGAGGACTTCAGGGTACTCGAGGAAGCCAAGCAAAAACCTGGCTGCAGAGGGAAGGACGAAGTTTCCTGGCTGGGACTACTCTCTGGCTTGGCAAGACGGGCTGATACTAAGGTTCCTGGCACTCCTGAAACCTGTTAGCTCCAGGATGCTGTTAGCTCCAGGATGGAGGGATATTGGCATGGTTCTGGAAGGTCGGGGCCCTGAGGAAATAAAAGTGGGCTATGGGCTGGAGAGTTTGGAGGATGGGAAACTGGGGTGGTGGTGCTGGGATTTTGGGGTATAGAATGAGGAAAGAATAGAAAACAAAGAAGAAGATGGCAGAAATACAGGATACTTGTAGAATCTTTAACATGTGTAAGGCATGTTATCTCACTGAATTATTTAATCCTCAAACCCTAAGTTACTATAATACTATGACCATTCTTCATATAAGAGAACTGGGGTTCAAAGAGGAAATTTACTCAAAGTCCCATGGCTAGAGAAGTGGCAGAGCTGGGTCTGAAGGCTGAGTGTCTGGGTCTGGATCCATATTCCCTGTCCACAGAAAGAGAAGTGTGGGAAGAAGAGTAAGTCAAGGATTTGCAATCATCACATGATCCTTCTCCTGTCAATTGCTCCAAATCCATCTTCCGAGCCAGTCTCCAAGATAAATAGGCATTTTTCTCTTTCAAACTATCAGGCTCCCACATGCATAGACTGAGGAGCAATGTGTGAATCACATGACCTGAGCAAGTGCTACCCTCAAAGATTGGGGCATATGTGGCTGAAGGGGAAACCTGCACTAAAGGGCAGGGGATAAGAAGGGCAGCCAAGGAGCTCAGCCAAGAGAAGGGGCAACATGATGATGCTCATACTGTGTGTTACTTGGAGTCTCATAGCCAGGGGCTAGGAGATTCTAATGTCAATCAAAAGGGCCAAAGGTCAATAGATGGTAGTGAATCATCTTGGGGACTTGAAGTAATGGAAGGGAGATGGGAGCCGGGGTCAAGTTAGGCAAGGGAAAGGTAAGGAATGCACCAGAACTTGCATTGAGAACTATTCTGCAGTTACCATCTTTTTCACCTAGAATTTAGAATGTCTGAATAAGTCAGGTGGAAACCAGCATGGAGTTGGTTCATATCAAGTACCAATCAGGGAGGGGGGGAGGAGCTACGGAGCACAGGGAACCTTGGGAAGAAAAGGAGAGGACATTCCGGAAAGCCACCTCCCTCCCCAAGTCAGCCAATGCCTCTGCAGGAAACACCTTCCTGAATCAGGGCAGATCCTCCCAGGAAGATCCTGAATGAAATAGGAGAGGGTCACTTCTCCAACTGTTTCTTGGGAAAGGGTAGAGGTCAGGACAGAGAAGTGGGAAGGCTGGGTGAGTGGAGCCATTCCAGGAAGACTTACTGTCCTCATCTCCACTATTCCTCACGGTCTTTACCTGCAGCTTGACCCTCAGATTTATTGAATGCCTACTATGTACCAGTTACTGTTCTAGATGCTTAGGATACATGAGTGGGGGAAAAAAGACCAAAATTTGTGTCCTCCAGCAGATTATTTTCTAGTGAGATAAGACAGGCAATATGCAAAAAGTATAGCAAATAAATAAATTGTATAGCATGTCAGAAATACAGAGCAAGGTCGTGAAGGGAAGGAGGGAGTAACTGAACCCAAGAGGGACAGAGAGGAGGCAAAGGGGAGGAGAGAAGATGCATGTGACTTAGAGGAGGGTCTTGTGAGGGATCAGGCATAGCTTGAAGACTTGGATTTTCTCTGGTTAAAGGGAAATGCTGGAAGTGCAGACATTGGAAGTCTGAGTCTGAGAGGTGGCAGGGGGGGCATGGCCACCCAGTCATCGGGAAGAAATGAGGTGATCTGGGGCCAGCTAAGGAGGCCCACCCTGAGAGTATGTCCCAAGCCAGTGATTCAGGGGTGAGCAGTGCTGGCCTAGGGCAAGAACACAGAATCCTGCCGGCCCCTCTTGGGCCCAGCTGTCCCGTCACTCACACCCGCTGCCCATTGGTTATTTTTGCTAAGGAATGTGCCAGCCCCTCGGATTCTCCTGGTGGACAGGGGCTCAAGTTACCCCATCTCCCCAACTCAGTTCCCTCATCTGTGTTTGGGGGTGGATAGGGAAAGAGCCTGTGGCTGTGCAGGGACCCCTCACTGGAACCAGTATAGACACACACACATGCCCTCTTGGCGTACGTCCCCATGCATATGTTTGTATGTGGAACACTTGCCCCTGGTGGTCTGGAAAACAACACTTGCATGCACCCAGAATGTATAAGACACAGCTTAAACTTTAAAATAAAGGATCCACTGGCTAGGTGCGGTGGCTCAAGCCTATAAACCTAGCACTCTGGAAGGCTGAGGCGGGAGTACCCCTTGAGCTCAGGAGTTCAAGACTGGCCCAAGAAAGAGCATGACCTACTACAAATAGAAAAAATTAGACAGTCATTCTAGTGGGTGCCTGTAGTCCAGCTACTTGTGAGGCTGAGGCAGGAGGATCACTTGATCCCAGGAGTTTTAGGGTTCACAGTTTGAGGCTGTGAGCTATGACACCACGTCACGCTGACCTGGACAACAGAGCAAGACTCTATCTCAAATAAATAAATAAAAATTAAAGAGTCCACAAGCTCACTTAATCACAGGAGCCAAGTAGAAACTGAAAATAAGTAGTGCTGTTATCAATCATGCTTGCCCCACCTCAAACACTGTATAGGCTGAGCAAAATTTATCAGTCTGTTCCTATACTTATTTCAAATCCCGGTTTTAAAGAAATAAGGTTAAGGGACCCATTGACCAATCATCATGTAAGGCTGATGAACAACCTGGTCATAGTAACTGGGTTAGAATCTTGGCTTAGTCCATGTATTGGCTGTGTGACTCTGGGCAAATAACCTCCCTGCTTTACTCTTTCCTCCTCATTGTAAAGATTAAATGTTTGTATTCATAAAAGTGCTTAGCACAATGCCTAGTACATACTAAGCATGCAATAAGTGTTCATATTTACTTAGAAACCAGGAATGACACTACCTGTGCGTACTGGGATGGAATTCCTACCTCAGGGACAAGTGGAGTCCCCAAACCTATATGGCTTGGCCTAAATGACAGTACTTCTCTGAGCCTCAGTCACTTGTTAGCTAAATGGGTACAGGTTTCAGGCTCACAGGGTTGTTGTGAATGAGGTAACATTTGTAAAGTGCCTTGCACATAATAACCGCTAAAGAAATTTAGTTATAATGATTATGGGGAATAGAATTTTGTATGAGTGAAGTGTGCTCCGTGCTGAATAGGGCAGGGGTAAGGGAGAGAAGAGGAACACAAAGAAGTGATGTGTGTGGCCCACACAGCGGCTCACTGCTGTAATCTTAGCACTTTGGGAGGACAAGATGGGAGGATTGCTTGAGCTAAGAAGTTTGAGACCATCCTGAGCAAGAGCAAGCTCCCCATCTCACAAAAAATAGAAAAATTAGCCTGGCATTGTTGTGCCTGTAGTCCCAGGTATTTAGGAGGAAAATCGCTTGAGCTCGGGAGTTTTCCTTGAGCTACAGTGATGCCACTGCACCATACCTGGGGCAAAATAGTGAGAGAGTGAGACTGTCTCAAAAAAATTTTTTTTCAAAGCGGTGAGTGTGCCTACCTGTGAGTGAGAACGTGAGTAGACTCTTGTGAATGATAGGAGTACCTCTGAGCATCTTAGCTTGTGTGTGTGCATGCAAGTATGGGGGGGTTCTGGCGCAGGGGCATCAAGAAACTGTACGTAAACCCCTTTCTAGATTTCCTGAGGAGCCTGGGTGTTTTCATAGTCTGGGTCCACGTCAGGGCAGAGCCCCCACCCCCAAGGACCCCTGCCCTGCGTTTGACCTGGGCGCCCCCATCCGGTGCCTTGCCCGGCGGCCGGTTGGGTAGTGCCTGGCACAGTGTACGTGTGCGCATGTTTGTGGAGTGAGCAAGTCAAGATGCTGCCGACCTTCCAGAGCGGCCCCGCGGGAGGAGCTGGGGGTGGCGAGAAGGCTGCGTTCGGCTGCCAATGGGAGAATAGCTTGAACTAGGGGCTACTGCACCTCTTTCTGTGCCTCAGTTTCCCAATGTGCCCAGGGCGCGGGAGGCAGACGCAGGGTGGGGGTGCGCGGCTCTTAGCGCCAGGAGGTGTCGGGTGGTCACGATGGGAGGCAGGTGAGGGACGCTCCAGGAGACAGAGGGGGACAGGAAAGGGAAGGGGCACCAGGTGCGATACAGGCTGGAGGGGGAGAGGCGGGCTCCGGCGCCGCCGCCGCCGCCGCCGCTACCGCCGCCACCGCCTTACCCCCTCCCGGGCTCCTGAGGCCCCAGGCTCCTTCCGCCACCCGCGCCGGCTCCCGCCCGCTCCCCGGCTCGCCCCCGGCCCCGCCTCCGACTCCGCCCCGCCCCCGCCCGTCCCCTCCTCGCCCGGCCGCCGGCCCGGCCCCCTCCCCCGCCATGAAGAAGCTGTGGGTGAAGAAGCGTTTCCAGGTGAGGGCTCCGGGGGCGGGCGGCTCCGGGAGGGGCCAGGGAGGGCTGGGCGCCCCGGAGGGAGGGCGGGTCACCGTGGCTAGGCCCGGAGGAAGGGGCGCTGGAGCGGCGCTTGCCCCACCCCAGTCCGACCGTGGGCGGCGGGCTGGGAGCGTTTCGGGGGTCGCCCTAGTCTGCGTCTCGAGCGCTCAGGCCCCTTCCCACGCTGAAGGGCAGACACCAGTCCCGATCTCCCGCAAACCCCGCGACCACCCGGGAGGGCCCCCAGCGCAGGCTTTGGCGTGGAGCGCCCACTTGCTTCTTTCCTACCTCATCTTCCCTCGCCTCTGTCATTTCCAAGCCCCGACCCCCTGCCCGGCCTTCCCCAGCCCCCTACTCTGGAGCCTTCCATCTTCCGGAGCTCTTAAAAGCAACGCACGCGGATCCGCGCTGAGCTCAATAAATCCCCCAAGCTCTGCCCTGTCCTCTGCGTACCCGGGCCTCCTTTCTGCATTCGTGAGGCTCCTGCCCTTCGCAGACCTTACCCTCTGCCCCCATCACCCTTCCCCGACCCGCCTGACACCTACCCAGGTATCTGCCCTCCCTGCAGCAGGAATCTGTGTCGTGGTCCCTTCATCTCCTTGTCATTCAAACACCCCTCCACCCCCGTCTTCCTTTTCTCCTCAGTCTGCCTGACTCCCTTCTCTCCTGTCCTCTGTCTCCCGTATTGCTCAGGTCCCAGGCTGTGAACCTCTGTCCAGCCGAGAGTCCCAGCACTCCACCAAAAGCCTGCAGTTCTCTCCTTCCTCCCTTGCTCCTCCCGGGAACCCAGCTGGGGAGCTTGGAAGAGGGCAGAGTAGAGACATTCCCTAGGGGGGAAGCTGGTTGCTCTAGGTGTCTGTTTCTCATCCCCATTCCCCCCCCCCCACACACACACTGGCCTCTGGAATGAGTTTCTGCTTGATATGGCAGGTTTGAATGGGAGGCATAGGAACCTCAGGAAAGCGCATCCTCCTCAACTACTCATTCTGGCTTTTCTCTTTCAGAAAACCGGCCATTCCCGCCGGGCCTTTGGCCGACTCACCCATGGTGCGTGGACTGTGGGATTCTTGCTGTAGCCCAAGCCCACTCCTCTTGGTCCATGTCCTTTCATGAGACTTCTTCCCTGAAGACAGTTCATGAGATGCGAGACCTCCCTATACATCCCCACGCTCATTTATGCACCCACTCAAGAAGGCCCCCTGTGCCTAGCTGCATAGAGAGAGGACAGCAGTGGGTGGGGTCTCAACAGGACACCCTGCAGTGGGGTGGGCTACCTGTTCTTCATCTGCGGGGCCAAGTGGGGAGGAGCTCAGTGTCATGCTTTGGTAGCCAGGTCATGGCTCCTGCTTGTCATAGTACCCAGAAGGGAAACTGAGGCACAGAACTTGATAGAGTCTGGGACGTTGAAAAACAAGCCCAGGAAACTTTGCTCCTAACTTAGCCACTGGGCATTTCTTAAGGATTTTTCAACAGTAAGAGAGGGATCTTGAGGAAGGTGCCTGTCACATCATGATGGGGGTTGGTTTGCAGGGAGAGGTCAAAGCAGGATGCAGATATTTTAATAGAGAATGGGCCTGACCCCTAATGGGAAGCTTGGGTCTGTGTCTGGGCTCAGCGCAAGCAGGTATATGTGTGTGGCCAGTGGCTGCACCAGTAAGTGTCCAGGATCCCAGAATCACTGGGGCAGTTGAAATTAACAGCCCAAATATGGGGGTTCCCCAGTGCTGGGCACACCCCAGGTGTCTCTGTCCCCTCACTCATCCCCACAGGACATTTTAGGCCACTGGGTACTTCATGCCACCCTCTGTCCTGCCTGCCTTCCATTCCCTACCCCACAAACGCTCTGATAACAGTCTGTCCCTGTCTCTCTCCTGCTGCTCCTATGGAAGCGAAGTTTTCCGCTCCTGCAGAAAGCAAAGTTACGGTAGGAAACTGGCTCCTGCCCTAGCCCCTGCTTCCCCTTCTTCCCCATCTGGCCCTGGCCTCTCCTCACCCTGCCTCAGCTGCACCTTGCTGCCTTCCAGCTGGTTTGGGGTAGAGGACAGGCTGGCCTGCGGTTGGTCGAGTGTCCTGACAGTACGACTCTGAGGTGACAACCCTTTGTTCCTGGGGTACTGAAACCCAGACTCTAGAACCTTGAAACCTAGGACCTTGTTATTTGGGGGGCTGAATAAGGACTTATGCTACCACTGATGAGGGGAAGAGGGAGAGGGTATGAGGTCTTGGTAATTCATTCAGTGTTTGGGATAGGGGATGGCAGTTCTAAGGACCTCACAGAGATAAGGGCAAACAGCCAGGGCCCAGAGATGGAACTAGGGCACTGGCATGGGAGAGGTTATCCTGAGCATCCCAGATTGGGCTGGGGAATGTGGGGAGCAAAAGAGCAAAAGACAGGGCACTGGCAGCTCTACCAGTGATGAGATGGAGCCTGTGTGGGGGAGGCAGGAGGCGACACAGGGAAGTGGTAGAGGCAGAGGGAGGAGGGCCCTGCCCACACAGACCCTTCTTCTCCAGACTCAGAGACAGCTGAGGATGACATCAGCGATGTGCAGGGGACCCAGCGCTTGGAGCTTCGGGATGATGGGGCCTTCAGCACCCTCACGGGTGAGCTCTCTGGAATGATCAAAGAGCAGGCTGGCGGGTTTCCCATCAGGGGTGACTCGGGTCTCACAGTACTTCTTTCTCTAGGGGGCTCTGACACCTTGGTGGGTACCTCCCTGGACACCCCCCCGACCTCCATGACAGGCACCTCAGAGGAGCAAGTGAGCTGGTGGGGCAGCGGGCAGACGGTCCTGGAGCAGGAAGCGGGCAGTGGGGGTGGCACCTGCCGCCTCCTGGGCAGCCCAAGGCAAGCACAGGCAACCGGGGCCGGGCCACGGCACCTGGGGGTGGAGCCGCTGGTGCGGGCATCTCGAGCTAATCTGGTGGGCGCAAGCTGGGGGTCAGAGGATAGCCTTTCGGTGGCCAGTGACCTGTACGGCAGCGCGTTCAGTCTGTACAGAGGACGGGCGCTCTCAATCCACGTGTAAGTAATGGCCTCACCTGGGCCTGCACTGTCCCATCTCACCATGCTGTCCTGCGCTGCCCTCACTGCTCAGTCAGCCTCCACCATCGCCCCGCCCCATCCATCTCCCTGTGCACTCCTCACCCCCTTCCACTCAGTCTTCCCACACTGCTCTCTCCTCCTCCTGTGCCATCACCACCCACGTCCTCTTGCTCCCACCTGTCCTGGCTCACTGTGCCTTCTTCGTGGTCTCGTGGAACCCTGTCCCCTCCTCATCTTCTCCAAGATCTCCAGTTTCTCAGGGGCCCTCTCCTACCTCACCCATTCAGGCTCCAGTTGTCCCCAGGATTACCCCTCCCTCCCTCGGGGGCCCCCTCCGTGCCTGCTGTCTCAGCAGCTGCTGCCTTTTCATCTCTGCACATTCCTGTTCCCATGTGGGCCTTTTTCTGGGAGGAGCAGAACCTTTCTGCACGGCAGCTCCCGGGAGAGCAGGAGGGAGCAAGGGAGCAATCGAGCAACCAGGAGAGAGAAGACAGTGAGGTGGCCAGGGGCAGCTGGGGCCAGGGGTCTGGGAGAGCAGGAGGTGGGGGCTGGGAGGGGAGGAGGGGTGCAGGGGCTGGAGACAGGGCTGGGGTGGAGGTGGAGGGCTGGGAATGAAGGTGGCAGGGGGCATGGTGTGATCTCTGTCATGGGAAACCCCCAGGATGGGGTTCAAGGTTGTCCTGGTAGGGGGTGGTAGAGAGCGGAGGTGTTGGAGTGAGACATTGGAGCCAGTTTTGGAGATGTGGGGCTGGCAGATACAGAAGGGAGGCTACAGCAAGAGGGGAGTAGTTGATGATAATAAAGGTATTGGGGGCACCTGGAGGACTGAGGGCTACCTGGCTTGTGATGGTTATGGGTATTGGGGGCAGGTACCATTGTGGAGGAGAAAGAGAGGGCCTTCGGGGGGAGGCTTTTTCAAGGGTGGATGGAGTGGCTAGTGGTAGATGGAGGAGAGGATGGGGCAGGGGCAAAGGAGGCTCCGTTGGCTTATCTTGTTGGCCTTACCAGGCGCTCCAGTGCCCTGGACTCGCCTTTCCTTCCCTGCCTTTCTTTAACAGGCTCCAGCCGGAGCCTGGAGTTGCTATGGCAACTTCGGAGGAACCCATTTCCTTAGTGATATCTGTGGTACAGAGTCTGGCCTAGAGCACAGAGCTGCCAGCAAGAGGCCTCTTCTGCTGTCCCCAATTTCTGTCCAGGCTTCACCCAGTTACCAGAGGTCATTCTCAGGGACTCAACTGCCCCTCCCCCAGAGCAAATTTTGCCTCTCTGGAGATGGTTGCCTGAGGTTTTTCTCTCTTGGGGCATTCTTTTTTTCTTTCTTTCTTTCTTTCTTTTTTTTTTGTAGAGACATAGTCTCACTTTATCACCCTTGGCTACTGGCTACCATGGTCTCACACAGCTCACAGCAACCTTCCACTCCTCGGCTTAGGCGATTCTCTTGCCTCAGCCTCCCGAGTAGCTGGGACTACAGGTGCCCACCACAACACTCAGTTATTTTTTTTGTTTTGTTTTGCAGTTTGGCTGGGGCTGGGTTTTAACCCACCACCCTCCGTATACGGGGCCAGCGCCCTACTCGCTGAGCCGCAGGCACCACCCCCCTTGGTTGCTACCTATCCCCTTCCCCTTAGTCAGAGGTGGGTCTGTAGTGTGGGTGGCTATAACATTCCAGGAAGGCTAAAACATCCTTAGGCTTGGGAACCTCTAGAACTTCTGCTTTTGGCTGGTACTCTACTATTTCTCTTCCCTTATATGCCCTTGAAAACCCCGACATTTGAGAGGGAATACAGACTCAGGATTCAGATTTCCTGGGTTTCTTTTATTTTTTATTTTGAGGCAGAGTCTCACTCTGTCACCCTGGGTAGCATCGTAGCTCAGAGCAACCTCAAACTCTTGGGCTTAAGCAATCCTTTTGCTTTAGCCTCCCAAGTAGCTGGGACTAGAGGCACCTGCCATGACACCTGGCTAGTTTTTCTATTTTTAGTAGAGATGATGTCTCACTCTTGCTCAGGCTGTTCTCGAACTCCTGAGCTCAGGCAAGCCACCTGCCTCAGCCTCCCACCCCTGTCCCCCAAGAGGAGGGCACAGCCAGAGCAGGTGCTGGGGAGAGGCTGGCAGCTCTGGCACCAGAATATCAAGCTAGTGGCTGGGTACAGATAAAGACCCAGCCCCAGGGACTCTGGCCACTCCCTTCCCCCTCTGGGCATGAGCCCAGACTTCCTGGGTTTCAATTCTAGCAAAAACCATTTCTTAGCTGTATTCCCTTGGTAAAGCATTTGACCTCTTTTAAGCCTCAGTTTCTTCATCTGTAATTGGGGATAATAACAGTTCCTATCTCACAGGACTGTTGTGCAGATTAAAGGACTCCATGTATTTTAAGCACTTTTAGTATATGCATGGCATGCAGTGAGTATTCAATTGGCCATTTCCTAAGTTTTTTTTTTTTTTTGTAGAGACAGAGTCTTACTTTATTGCCCTCGGTAGAGTACCGTGGCATCACACAGCTCACAGCAACCTCCAATTGCTGGGCTTAGGCGATTCTCTTGCCTCAGCCTCCTGAATAGCTGGGACTACAGGTACCCACCACAACAGCTGGCTATTTTTCTGTTTTGCAGTTCAGTTGAGGCTGGGTTTGAACTCGCCACCTTCGGTATATGGGGCTGGCACCCTACTCACTGAGCCAGAGGCACCACCTATTTTCTAAGTTTTTATTGAGCTTTTTTTCTAATGGGTCAGGTATTATAGACCTGATTCATTCCTTTTCTTGCTAATCTTTATGTTCGATGTGCCCCCCAAGGGTCTAGATGGGGGAAAGTGAGGCCCAGTTCTTGGGCATCAAAGCTCTGTTAAGTCAGAGAGGTACTCTGTGATAACTGGCTCTTTCCCTCCTTCTCTTCCCCTTCCCCCCAATTCAAGCCCACTTGGTAGTTATTTCTGAGCATACTCCTTTGTGGGGGCTTCTGTGCTTCTCAGGGGTGTTTCCAATGACTCAAGATACCTTTCCCAGGGGCAGAATAAAGTCAAAGGTCTACACTGGGGTTAAATTGAGCAAAGAAAGGGAGCTTGGGTATCTCATCGCCACCTGCTTTGTCCTGTCAGCGCTGGTGATGGTGTCAGGGATGGGACACTGCTCCTTGAAGGCTGTGTCTGGTCCAGCAGGTGGCTGCTGCTCTTCTAGGGGCCCGCTCTGAGGGGTTGTGTCCTGCTGAGAATGGGCAGGGGTGTGGGGCCAGCTGGAGGCAGGAATGAGTGGGAGGCTGCATTCCTGAGAGGGCCCCTCTCCACCCGACCCTCCTGTCTTCCCACATCACTTCATCCTTTGGGTTCTAAGCCGCATTCTTTTCTCTCCCTCATGCTCAGTTCTGTTTCGGCTGTTTCCCAGCTTTCCGGGCTGGGGGGAGGGGGCTGGCCAGAGTCCCTGGGGCTGGGTCTTTATCTGGACCCAGCCACTAGCCTGATATTCTGGTGCCAGAGCCGCCAGCCTCTCCCCAGCACCTGCTCTGGCTGTGCCCTCCTCTTGGTGGACGGGGGTGGGAGGACAGAAGGGTCTGGACCATGTCACCCACAAGCCTGCCCAGCATGCCCACCGCCCAATTCCTGTCGCAATCTAAGGGTCTAGGAGGGGAGGCCCCCTAAATCCTCCACTCCTCTTCGTCTTGGTTCTGCAGCAGCGTCCCTCAGAGTGGACTGCACAGGGAGGAGCCCAACCCTCAGCCTCAGCTGGCCAGCGAAGCCCCGCGTCGCGCGGCTCCTCCGCCTCCCTCCAAATCCGCGCTGCTCCCCCCACCGTCCCCTCGGGTGGGTAAGCGGTCCCCGCTGGGAGCCAGCGCCCAGCCCGCGGCGACACCCACATCGCCCCACCGGCGCACTCAGGAGCCTCTGCAGCCCGAGGACACCATCGCCGAAGAGAAGCGAGGGAAAAAGGCCAAGTCGTCGGGGCCCTCGCTGGCGGGCACGGTAGAATCCCGGTCCCAGACGCCCCTGAGCGAGGCTTCAGGCCGCCTGTCGGCGCTGGGCCGCTCGCCTCGGCTGGTGCGCGCCGGCTCCCGCATCCTGGACAAGCTGCAGTTCTTTGAGGAACGACGACGCAGCCTGGAGCGCAGCGACTCGCCGCCGGCGCCCCTGCGGCCCTGGGTGCCCCTGCGCAAGGCCCGCTCTCTGGAGCAGCCCAAGTCGGAGGACGCCGCGCCGTGGGGCACGCCTGGGGCCTCGCAGGAGGAGCTGCGGGCGCCGCCCGGTAGCGTGGCCGAGCGGCGCCGCTTGTTCCAGCAGAAGGCAGCCTCTCTGGACGAGCGCACACGGCAGCGTAGCCCGGCCACAGACCTCGAGCTGCGCTTCGCCCAGGAGCTGGGCCGCATCCGCCGCTCCACGTCGCGAGAGGAGCTGGTGCGCTCTCACGAGTCCCTGCGCTCCACGCTGCAGCGCGCCCCGTCCCCTCGAGAGCCCGGCGAACCGCCACTCTTCTCCCAGCCCTCCACCCCCAAGACCTCGCGGGCTGTGAGCCCCGCCACCGCCCAGCCAGCCCCTCCGAACGTCGCGGGGAAGGCTGGGGACGAGCCAGGGAGGCCCAGGAGCCGCGGGCCGGTGGGCAGGACGGAACCGGGGGAAGGCCCACAGCAGGAGGTTAGGCGTCGAGACCAGTTCCCGCTGACCCGGGGCAGAGCTATCCAAGAGTGCAGGAGCCCCGTCCCACCCCCCGCCGCCGATACCCCCGAAGCCAGGACGAAAGTCCCCCCGGGACGGAAGCGGGAGCCCCCAGCGCAGGCCGTGCGCTTCCTGCCCTGGGCCACACCGGGCCTGGAGGGCGCTGCTGTGCCCCAGACCTTGGAAAAGAACAGAGCCGGGCCTGAGGCTGAGAAGAGGCTGCGCAGAGGGCCGGAGGACGACGGTCCCTGGGGACCCTGGGACCGCAGAGGGGCCCGCAGTCAGGGCAAAGGTCGCCGGACCCGGCCCACCTCCCCTGAGCTCGGTAAGGCCGCAAGGAGGTCGGAGAAGGTGTCTGGACCCAGGTGGGAGAGGGTTTGGGGCGAGCAAGACTGCTCTGCTGTTCGGCTTGAGGATTCTAGTCCGCTGTGAGGGTGGGTTTGCCAGAGATGGCATGGACAGAAGCTCAAGTTTGAATGAAGGATTGTGAAGGTTCTTGTGCTAGAACCTGCCACTGGTAGGCACAGTGTGACTCTTATGATGGAGACTGGGTGGGGCTGAGATGTGAGCTAAGACTGGTGCCCTGATCCCTGCCACAGGTCCTTCCTACATTATTCTTTATCTAGCTTATAGGTCCAGTGGCCTGCTAGGTTGTTGGGTCAAGGACTACTAATGGCGAGACCTAAGGAGCCCCATCATAGCCCCCATATGCTGTGCAGAAGAGATGATAGATGGTCTCCAATAATTTGCCAAGTCTCTATTATAGGCAAACTTTAGGTCAGCCAACTCTTTACTCTGTTTTTCCCAACCACTTGTCCCCACTGAGATCTGACCCAACCTCCTCTTCCAGCCTCCTTTTTCACATCCTTGCACTTCCATCACTGAGCTGACTGGGATTTCCTATACTTGCCAACCTGTGTGTTGTCTCCTAACCTTCCCAGAAGTGATGACTAGTATCACCAGCAGGAGAATGCCCTGGGTAATGTTCATTCTAAGCATCAGCTTGGGGACCCTACATGGAGAGAGGCAGAGGAAGCTGCTTCCACTGCTTCTCCAGGCTAGATGCCTCTCCTCACTACTCCCAGGAGACCCTGCAAGTATCTCTTTCATTGCACTTACCACCCTGTATTTTTCTTCTTCAAAATTGTTTTGCACTTAAGTATTACCTCCTCAGAATCTTTAGAGATGGTTAGGTTCTTGTTGATTGTCCTGCTGGTCACCATTATTGGATACCCACAACCTCGTCCCAGCACAATGTTAGTGAAGGATGTTATCTCCTTTCATTGGTGTGCCAGCTCTGAAGAGTGTTGGGTATTATCCCCTCCATCTTGCAGATAATAAAACTGAGGCTCAGAGAGGTTATCTAATTTGCCCAAGGTTATGTAGCTGGAAAACAGCAGAATTGAGAATCACTGTTCTTTTGGCTACCTACATCGTTCTTTATCTAGCTTATAGAATGTCAGAGTTGGAAAATACCCAGAGAGATACATGACAATGGAGTTTTATTATCTCTTTGTATGTATGAGCTTCCTGTAAGCCGGGCTGCATCTTATTTCCTGTAGAGTCCCTGGTAGGTACTGTGCTCAGTATGCAGTAAGCACAGCATCACTGGTGGTGAATGGGCAAAATCAAAGCTGATCTTCATAGGCCTTTCACACACCCCTGCCATTCCCCTCTTGAATCCAGTGGCATCACAAATTGGACAGTTCACCAGAGGTTGTCCTGTGACATGTTGCCTCTTACTGCTTAAGTCTTAGCTTGTCCTCTGTCCTTGTACCCTTTAGAGTGCCTTGCATAGGGCCTGGTACAACACATGCGACGACTGATTTACAAGGAGACATACACAGCACATTTCCTGGCTTCCTCCAGCAACCAACACTCTAATTGCAGGTGAAGTTGAGGAACAAAGTAACTGGAGTCAAGGCCACACTGTCCTGTTTGAGAACCCTTGTTCTGACTTCCTTTTCCCCTATCTCAGGACATTTAGGAGGGAGACCCTTTGCTCCCTCAGTCCCTGTCTTCTAGAAGCCCCTCTCTATGGCTGTGGCTTTCTAGGATGCAGGCTGCCAATGCTGTCTCCCCTGAGTTGTCCTCACAGAGATCATGTCCCCTTACCCTCTTACCCTGTGTCCAACAGAATCTTCGGATGATTCCTACGTGTCTGCTGGAGAGGAGCCCCTGGAAGCCCCCACGTTTGAGATTCCCCTTCAGAATGTGGTGGTGGCACCAGGGGCTGACGTGCTGCTCAAGTGTATCATCACCGCCAATCCCCCACCCCAAGGTAAGATCCAGGGCTGGGGCCAGGCTGAGGCTGGGGGAGGATGGGGAGGAGGCCCTGACTTGCGTGTGTATCTGTGTGTGTTAAGGGAGATTTCTCAGGACCACCACTCTCCCCCACAAGACAGAGCAGGACAACCTGGGCTTCCCCGAGTGAGGGCAGATTCCTCACAATTCCCTGGGGTGGTGAGAAAAGGGGTTTGAGTTTCTGTGGGGGTGTATGGGGCAAGGTGAGATTTCCCTAGTTGGCACCCACAAAACATGTCAAAATGGTTTCATGGTACTTCCCCACAGTGTCCTGGCACAAGGATGGGTCAACGGTGCACAGTGAGGGCCGCCTCCTCATCCGGGCCGAGGGCGAGCGGCATACCCTGCTGCTCAGGGAGGCCCGGGCAGCCGACGCCGGGAGCTATATGGCCACCGCCATCAACGAGCTGGGCCAGGCGAGCTGTGCTGCCTCACTAGCCGTGAGACCTGGTAGGGAGACTGTCAAGCCTGGGGCTGGGTGGAGGAGAACTGTAACCTTTCTAGTGGTTCTGAGGGGCACCACGGGCCTCTTTCCACTCCCTTTCCAGTCAAATCCGAGAATTTGGGCTCTCAGCCAGCTGCGTGGTCCATGCACAGTCCATCCTTGGGGCTGGCTGCTCTGGTGGTGCCAACAGCTCTGGTGGAAGCATTTTAAATGGACCTGGCCTCAGGGCAGGGGCCAAACTCCCAAGGTGCACACAAGGCTGGCCAATTCATGATGTCAGTGAAATGTGTCTTTAGACATCCTCTGAATGCCACCCTCCCAGGGCATTCCCTGCACAGGGTCCTGCGGAGAAAGCAAATTGTCCTTGAATATTAGAAAAAAAAGAGTATCTTAGCTCAAAGGGCTTAAAAGCCCCCATAAGCCTTCTGAGATCATTTCCTCCACAGGACAGTCCTCTCTCCCAGTGAAAGATGCTTTCAAGTGCTACGACCCACATCCCCTATTGTTTTTGACCCCACAGCTATAAAGAGGGTACAGCTGAGAGCACCTCTCAGGAGAGGGAAGTGTTGAGGCTGCCTTGTTTTCTATTTTTATGAAAGCCCTAACTTGGTGTCAGACTACTTTCTTTGGGTTTCAGCCCAGTTTCTTTTTGGTTCCGGCAGAGCTGGACCCATGTCAGTGTATATGGCTAATTCAGCTCATTTAGCTTGCTGAGCCAGACAATGCACTGACCCTGGGCTGCAGGGGTGGGGGAGGTGAGTATGGGTAGTGGGGGTTACCACTGGGGGACCAAACCTGGATCAAAGGACCTAGATTGGGGACAGTGCTGGGCAGAAGAATCCATTGCTGAGGACAGTCAAACAGGTGGTCAGTGTTGCCGGATGCCTGCCCTGAGAGGCATGAGGCCCTGAAGGAGGCTGAGATTTAGACTGGCCCAGGGAGGGGTGGGATATGCCAGGAGGGGAACAGCACATGCCGTTCTGTCCCCTTCTTCCACTGAGCGCTACAGGAGACAAGATGGCAGAGCCTGCAGGTTGTGGTCCCAAGGTCTCAGTGCCTGCACAGTGAGAGAGTTCTTTTTTTTTTTTTTTTTTTTTTTTGAGATGGAGTCTCACAATGCCACCCACAGTAGAGTGCCGTGGTGTCACAGCTCACAGCAACCTCAGACTATTGGGCTTAAGCAATTCTCTTGCCTCAGCCTCCCAAGTAGCTGGGACTTTAGGCGCCTGCCACAACACCTGGCTATTTTTTTTTTTTTTTTGTAGTTGTCATTGCTGTTTGGCAGGCCTGGGCTGGGTTTGAACCCGCCAACCCCAGTGTATGTGGCCAGTGCCCTCGCCACTGTGCTACAGGCACCAATCTGTATGAGAGAGTTATTGATGGTGTCTGGCCTCAGTCTCATGTCTCCTGCTACCTTAGAACCTTTGGTTCCACCATCTGGCTTGTGAAACAGCAGGTCTGCATCTTCTTTAGCTTGCGTAGCCCTCCAAGGAGCCCATGTTTTAGGCTTTCTCCTTCTCACCCCTCCCACTGTGCTGAATCATACCTGTCTCTCCACTGTGTGCGTCTGTCCTTCCATCACCTCTGGGACCTGGCCTCTGACTCAGCTCCCAGCTCCCCTTAAGGAGCTCAGGCCCAGCTTCAGGACTCTGATCAATGCATGGTTTGGGCTGAGATTTGGCAAGGGGCGTGGAGGGGGTGCCCTGATACTGGCTCAACTGGATCAGGGCCATTTGGGAGCCTTTTAAGGTTGGAAAAGCAGCTTGGGGCAAAGTGGCTGTCAGCCCTTGATGGGAGGAGTTCCGTTTGCCAGTTGAACCTCCCTGAGCTTCAGTTTCCTTATTGTAAACCAGAGATAATTATGCCATCCTCACAGATGAAAGTGAATGTGTGAACGAGCTTTATGAACTGTAAAACTGTAGACAAATGTTAGTTGTGAGCATTATTAAGGGGTGATGTTGTGCTCAGGCTTCCATGAGGATCTGGAAAGTGCCTTATTCTTCCCTGCTCTTTTCTTCACACTCTCTGTGCCTTGGGGACTCTACCCCTTCCCTGCAAAGCTCACAGCCCCCAGGGCCTCCATATTTCCCAGCCTCTCATCCTCAGCCTGTCATGGAATCTCTGGGGAGCTAGAAAGCCTTCATCACATTGGTCTGATGCACCAGGCATTGCAGCAGGAGAGCAGCCCCCATAAATTAGGCTGGTTCGAAGGCCCCAGGGCCTGAAAAGCAGGCATGTGGGTCTAGACTCAGCTCTGGCTGCTGTGGAGCAAGCTGACTTTCTTACCCTACAAGGCACTGTTTGGTCCAGAGTGGCTGGACAGGGGCCAGTGGACCTGGAGAAAAGCAGGAGTAGGCGGAACCAGGGGTGGCAAAGAAATTTGGCAAGGACAAGGCACTGAGGTGGGGGGTGGGGTCCAAGGCCTGCACTCTGCAGGGAGTGAGGGCTGTGGCTAGGGGAGGGTGTCCAGTAGTGTGGCTGTGGGGAGCAGATGGAGGGAGGCAATGGGCAATGTCTCATGGGAAGTGCCCTAGATGCAGCCACCTCCCTTTCTTGCTCCTCACCCTCCCCCTGCTCATGCCATGGTAACCTGGCCTAGCTGCCCAGTGTCCTCTTGAGGTGCCCACCCAACAGCGCCTGAGTTTGAGAGCCCACAGATCTCAATTCCTGGTTGCGAACCATAGTAACCAGAGAATGCAGCCTCAGGTGGCGTGATTTAGGGGCAGTGGGACAGCTCCTTCAGCCTCTCCCACTCCACTGAATAACAAAGACCACAGCCCTTCTCCCAAAGGAGATGTAAGGATCAGGGCAGGTGATTGTAGAGTGTGAGAAGTGTGCTTAACCAAAGCAAAGCATTCTCAGCTGCTGCCTGCATCCATCACGCGAGCTGTTATTGAGTGCCGACCTGGTGCCAAGTGCTACATCTCTCTAAATGGTTTCTTCTGTTTGGAGAGCGCCATATGCTTTTTCCAATTCTGTTCACATCCCTTCCTTTGAGCTACATTGTGCTGTGTATACCCCCTGAAGGAACATATGACAGGTGGCAATATTCCCATTTTACAGATGGGAAGACAGAAATGTGGAGAGTAAAGTGTTGTAGAGCTGGCACCAGGCCAGCAGCCTTTTTGCACACCTGCAGTCTGCTTAGGATGTCATATGCAACAGATGATTTAGGGTGATGGAAACAAGTCCCCCATGAAGCAAATAAACTTAGGATGAGTGGCAGATAAAAAAATCATGTGATTAGTTACTGCCTACTGAGTGCTTCATAGATACCAGGCTGGTGTTGATTGGGTTGTCACATTTAATCCAGCCCTGTGAGGTAGGTTCTATTATTAAGCCCATGTTACAGAGGAGGAAATTGAGGCTTGGAAAGTTTTAGCAAATTGCTGTAGAGCAGCATTGATCAATAGAACTTTCAGTGATGATAAAAATTTTCTATATGTGCACTGTTCAATATGGTAGTTACTAGCACACCTGTGGCTATTGAACACTTGAAATGTGGCTTTGGTGACTGAGGAACTGCATTTTTTATTTCATTTCATTTTATAATAATAACTGTGCATTTAAATGGTCTCAGGTGGCTGGGGACTGCCTCACTGGGATACTCAGTTGTAGGAGCCTAGGGCCAGTTGGAGGCTGGAGTCAGGCTATGAAGCCTTGTCTCTGAGTCACCCAAGCTTACAGGCCTAACCACTACCCCACCCAACCTCTTTCCTGCCACTCTAAAAGAGTTCAAGGTTGATGTAGAATTTAGCTCAAGCTAACTAGGAGGGGACTCCTGGTGCCCTCTGTGGTTGGGTCATTCTGAGGGTTTTTCCTCACCTTGTGTTGACTCCCCATCTCCACCATGGCTGTGGTCCCATTTGTTAGTGTGAGCACATGTGGCTCACACACACCGTGAGCTCTTATAGGAGGTCCTTGGGTGCTGGTCAGGAGGAGAGGGGATGTGGGAGGCTCCAGGGGCCCACCTCAGTCCTCTCCTTAAGCACAGGTTCTCATTCAGTTGAGCCCAGGATTCTAACATTTTCCAGCAAAGACCTTGGCCTCTTCACAGTATCTTAGCTGGCACAGTTATCTGTAGAGTGAGTATCATCATAACTCCTGGGCTGCTTACTCAGTAAAATTGCCAGGTCTGTGGGGAGGGTGAGTTGGCTGAGGACATTAGGGCCAGAGAATGTAATACCTCATCAAGGCTCATTGTGGTCCCACTGTATGGTCAACACTATCACAGCAGAAAAGAACGTGCTTACTGGGGTCATGAATCCAGAAGGAAAGGAGGAAAACAGAATGGTACAAATGTCTTTGCCCTTTTCTCTTGCCCCTGATCCCCAGCCACTTGCTGCACAGTTGCAGATTGTCCCTTGGGATAGTGGTGGCTACCAGTGGAGGGCAATGCCCTGTGGCCCCTGTTGTCATCCCTTGGTGAGGTTTGAACAAAATCTGGAAAAGCAGCAGAGTGTGGTCTCCTTGCCCAAACTCAGCCCTCCCTCCCAACTCCTGTCTGCCCGAGGGGTTGACTCCCTAGGGTTCTTACCTAGAGTGGCACATTCGTGGCCTGTCAGAAGAATGGAGAGCTAATTTACTATTGATGGTAAGACTTTGTTTAACCTGGAGCAACCCACCACAATCACATGGAAGCAATTAGACACTTCTGGGGCTAGGTCAGGGTGACCCACATGAAATGCCCTCTGGTGCCTTGTATATTTTCAAGAAAACCTGAAACTTTAGCATAGCTCTTGTCATTGTTCAAGGGGAGACATTCACGTCAGCCCCTTGTGGAAGTGTCTACTACCTGGTTGTCCCATGTCCCCTTTTCTCCCACTTTTATATAGTGGTATCACCACAATCTGCTGGGACAGGACATTTGGACGGCAGTTTGGGAGGGGCCAAACCACAGAGAACACAAAGAAGTGGGTTAACGGCAGTGTGTCACTGCCTTCCTCAAAAAAGAGTCCCCTTTGCTTTAAGAGTAAAGGCCACATGGCTTCCGCTGGCCTCTACCATCTGGACCCTGAGGCTGACCCTTGGTGACAGTGGGAGACACCTGTTCTAATGCTGGGATGCTCCAGTCCCGATTTCTTTACCCACTTCTGTAGCCAGGCACTAGCGCTTCAGCCCTCTGTGCATGTGACTTTTGCCTTAAGCATATGCTTGTACACACAGTTTCCTCTCCCTAGAATGCTTTTCCATTTGCTTAAACCAAAGTCTAATTCCAGTACTGCCTGCTCCCTCTGTTCCCTCTTTCTTCACAAGCCAAAAGTCATCTCCCACTCTCCGTACCCCTAGGCTTTATCTGCTCCCATCTTGCTACCTTATCATTTGGACTTGCTATTTATAGTCATTTGTGTATCAGGCTTGTCTTTCCAGTCAGCCAGAGGCTCCTGAAGCCACTGTCACATCTTTCTCACTCTTTAGTCCTCCTAAACAGTCAGGGGCTGTGGGTGAGGTGACAGGAGGTGGACAAAGGTCCCCATGGCTTTCCAAGCCCTTTGTAATAACCTGGGCAGCACGCAGAGGCTCAGCAGAACATACAATGACAAGGGTCATGAAGCTCTGCCTGAAGGTGTGGGTGGGATGGGAGAGAAGACCCTGGGCAGAGGTCCTTGGAATATCATTCCCAGACCAGCACCTGGAGAATGGGTCAGAAATGATATTATTGGGCTGGGTGCAGTAGCTCACACCTGTAATCCTAGCATTCTGGGAAGCTAAGGCAGGTGGATTGCTTGAGCTCAGGAGTTCCAGACCAGCCTGAGCTGGTCTTTTTTCCTAAAAAAAAAAAAAAAAAAGAAAGAAAGAAAGAAAGAAAAATTAGCCAGCTTGGTGGTACATGCCTGTAGTCTCAGCGACTCAGAAGGCTGAGGCAAAAGGATCAATTCAGTCCAGGAGTTTGAAGTTGTGGGTGGGGTAGCACACTGAGACTCTGTCTCAAAAAATAAAAAGAAAGGCTCGGCGCCTGTGGCTTAACGGGCTAAGGCGCCAGCCACATACACCTGAGCTGGCGGGTTCGAATCCAGCCCGGGCTGCCAAACAACAATGATGGCTGCAACCAAAAAAATGGCCAAGCATTGTGGTGGGCACCTGTGGTCCCAGCTACTTGGGAGGTGGAGGCAAGAGACTCGCTTAGCCCAGGAATTGGAAGTTGCTGTGAGCTGTGATGCCACAGCACTCTATCTAGGGTCACAACTTGAGGCTCTGTCTCCAAATAAATAAATAAATAAATAAAAATAAAATAAAATAAAATAAAATAAAAAGAAAGAAAGAAATGCAATTATTGGTCCCAGCCCAGTCGCCCAGTCCCACCAAATCAGAAACTCTGGGGGTAAGGCCCGGCAATCTGTGGTCTAAGGAGCCATCTGGGTGATTTGATGCACAAGAGAATGACTGCTGTAGACTAAGAGCCCTTGCCTAAGATGGGAAGCCAGTGAGTGCCGTGGAAACCACATGGGCTATGGAGTCAGATCTCCTAGGTTCAAAGCCCTGCTCTGAAGTTTAATGGCCCAGTGAGGTGAGACTCAGTGATACCACCTCTTTGGGGTGTCCTTCTCCCACAAGGATCAGTAGTGGTGCCAAACTTTAATGTACAGAAGAGTCACCTGGGGTGCTTTCTTGGCTCCATGCCTGTAGCTCAGTAGTTAGGGCATTGTGGTGGGTGTTTGTAGTCCCAGCTACCAGGGAGGCTGAGTATTTTCATTAAGTGAGTTTGACCTGGGGGCAGTGTTGAAAGACATGTACATAGGTCAAGTCAGCGTGGGGGTGCGTGTGTGAATGGGCATTGCTTCCCTGGCCACTTGTTTAGGCCCAGTGAGTGTATGTGCCTATTAGGTTCAGGGGACCTCTGCTCCTGGTTTCTTGGCTGATGTAACCGTGTTGTCCAAGTGAGAACTGGGCTTGTGGATGGAGCAGGGCTGGGATATCAGGGACTGACTGTAAAGGTGGCTTTGGATATGGGGCCAGGGAAACCAGGATGACACCAGAGCCTGGTGTAGAGCCCCTGGGATCCTTGATCAGCCTCCTTGACCATATAGTTTTGGGGGTTTGGAGAGGCAGGGACCACCATTTGTCTCGAAGAGGCCTCATTCTGCCCCTTCTGGAGCCTGAGACTCCTGCCTGGGCTGATTTGGCTGTTTGTCTCTCCCGAGGGGCTTCAGGACCAGCTTGCTTGGTGGCTAGAGGTCCCTAGGGAGCTGTTCCCCCAGCCACCACCAGGAGTCTCTGAGGCCCCCCCAAACCCTGCCCATCCAGCGTTGACTGTTCTCCCTCCCTGGGCCTGGGGCACCTCAGCACCCTACAGCCTGGAGGTGAGCCTGGAGCTCTAGGATCACAGAGGGGAGGGGATGCCTACCTCCAGGGTCCATGCCTGTGATCTCAGCATCAGCTGAGGGCAACCCCTTGAGCACCAAGTGCCTTTCTGACTGCCTTCCCCACCCCCACCTCAAAACAGTCAGCCTGAACGGTGGGCCCCTCCTCCATCTTGTCCTCACCCCTACTTCCTCACTGATGTGCTGGGAAACATAGGTCATTGCCTGGGAATGTGGCCCTGGGCAGGGCTGAGATGACAGGAGGAGGAGGAAGAACACATAATCCTGTTCAATACCTCATTCTCTCTGGTTCTGTTTTCAAGCCCCTTCCTCAGCCTACACACAAGCAGGTGCTAGTTATGAGGGGTCATTTAGGGGAAACAGTCCCCATTCTTCTCACCATTGGCCTTGGTGGGGCCAGCGGGTGAAGGCAAGTTGCCTGCAGGAGATTTGGGTACAGGGCTAGTACCCTGAGGTGGCTCCTGGTCCAAGCCTGCCATGGCAGGAACAGGGAGGCAGAGGTGGGATCTGGGCCCCCTCAGATCGAGGAGGGCACCTCTGGGAAGGAGGTAAAGGTCCTGATAGTTTTCTGATTCTCAGTGCAGGGGAAACAATGTGGCCTGGCTCTGTAGTATTTGAGGCTCATCAGTGCATTCCCAGGTTGGGGAGCTTAATGGTTTGGTTACCGATGAGGGGTAACTGGGGGCCATTTGTCATAGGAGCCACCCTTGGTGGATGTGTCCGAGCGGATCAGGGTGAGTCACCATGCCTCCTCTCTCCTGTCTTGCTCTGGGGACTGAGGCCCCAACACATTGAATCAGTCACACATACCTCAGACCAGCCCCATCCTGACCTCAGGCCAGAGCCAGTGGGGGGGCACCATCCCCGGCTCCCTTTTCAGCTTCCTGCCACAGAAAGCCCAGGGACACCTGTTGACCCCAGCCCTTTAGAAAGAATGGACCCCCAAACTCTCAGGGGATAAGAAAGCAGAGCTGGAATAATCCACAAAACAGGGCAGCTCAAATTGGGGAGGATGGGTAGATGCCCCTAGGGTGCTGTTCCCCCCACACCACCAGGGATCTTTGGTCTTGTCAGGGCCTAGAAGCTGTAAGGAGAGAAAAGACAGATCCCACTGCGCTGCTGAGCAGTGAGCAGGGTGGCTAAATTCAGCCTTGCTGCACTTTGCCCCTCCCCGCTCCTCCCCTCCAGGGCCCAGGCTGCCTGTGGTCTCAGCAGGCACCACCTTCCCGGCCAGCTGCCAGACTGCCTGCCACCCAGCCTCTCCCCTGGCCGGCCCCCACCTCCTCCATCCCCCTCCCGCAGGGCCTTCTCATTGCGGCCCTCAGCTGGGTCAGCTCAGCGGGGCTGGGCTCCTGGACTCCTACTCCTTTGAGAGCCTGGCGGCGGGGTGGGCAGAGGGCAGGCAGCAGGAGGGCCGGGTGCCAGGGCAGAGCTTCAAGACAGGCGCAGGCTGGGGTCTGTGTACAGAGTCTTGGGTGAGTTGGGGTGCAGCCCTGCTGGGGGCTTAGGGTGGGGAAATAAAAGGAGGGGCCAGGGCCTGTGGCAGATTCATGTCTGTATTTGGCAGTCGGATAGGAGCCAGCTCAGTGAGGCTGGGCCCATGGCCAGTTGCGGGGGAAGGCGTCAGGGCCCTCGGAACACCCCTCCCCCAAGGCAGACTCAGGTGGTCCCCTCCTCCCCAATTTGAGCTGCCCTGTTTTGTGGATTATTCCAGCTCTGCTTTCTTATCTCCTGAGAGTTTGGGGGTCCATTCTTTCTATAGGGCTGGGGTCAACAGGTGTCCCTGGGCTTTCTATGGCAGGAAGCTGAGAAGGGAGAGGGGGAAGGGCAGGCTGGATAGTGCCATCCCATTGGCTCTGGCCTGAGGTCAGGATGGGGCTGGTCTGAGGTATGTGTTCCTCTGCACCAGGCCCAGCTCACCCAAGAAACAGGCGTCCTGCCTGTGCTGCTCTGGGGTCTCAGTGATGTGTACCACTTGCTTTTGGAGCTGGTGACTGGTAGTTTGGACCCCCTCTTCATGCCAGGAACGTGGGTTCCTAGCTCCAGTGGAATTCTAGGTCTCGAGCAAGGCCCAGGAGGGACCCATCTGCTGCTTGAATCCTTTGCCCCAGGCCATTCCTATGGAGGCGCAAACTCTCAGGGGGTCAGCAAGGTCAGTGTTGCAGAGTCTGTGGCAGAGGAGGATTCAGGGGCTCAGGGAGAGCAAGCACCTGGGCAAGGCCACACTGCAAGTGAGTGTAGGCCCAGAGGTAAAGTCAGGGCCAGGCCTGCCTATGGACAGCTGCTTCAACTCCTGGCCTCCCGTGACATTCCAGCCGGCCCCTTCCTCTCCTGGCATCCTCCTCTGTGTCTCCTCCAGGTGGGTCCTCATCCCCTTTCAGCAGCCCCATCACCTCAGACGAGGAGTACCTGAGCCCCCCAGAGGAGTTCCCGGAGCCTGGAGAGATCTGGCCCCGAACCCCCACCATGAAGCTCAGTCCCAGCCAGAACCACCGTTCTTCTGATACTGGCTCCAAGGCACCCCCTACCTTTAAGGTCAGAGCCTGAGACTGGTGCCCAGTCCCCTGTGTACCCCAGTCCTTGTTCCTGAGGCCATGCTTAGGCTCCAGCAAGACCTGGAACTTTGCTCCTATTTAACTCTTCTTACCCAGAGCTAGCCTCTGTCAGGCTGTGTGGAAGAGTCCTGTCCCAGATCCTCCAGCCCCCAGGAACCAAAGCTGTTCCCTGTCTTTCCTGACACTCTGGGGTCCCCCTGCAGGTCTCACTTATGGACCAGTCAGTAAGAGAAGGCCAAGATGTCATAATGAGCATCCGTGTGCAGGGGGAACCCAAACCCGTGGTCTCCTGGTGAGTAGCAGCCATTTGCACCACCCGCCAGCATCTCTGCTCCAGGCTCGGCCCTGCCAGGCTGCCATTGGGTGAAAAGGAGTGGACTCTTCATGAACTTCCCTATAAGCTGCCTCACCCCAGTGGGCCTTGTCCCAAGGACAACAGTGCCACTCCACCAAAACTCCTGCCGCTCATCCTCGGGTTCTAGGCTTATTTATGGCTTCTCTTTCTAGGGAGGGGCTTGGGCAATAAATTATGTCATGTCTGTCCACATGGGATAAATGACCAGGAGTCCTTTTGTTCCTAAAGACGGTTGCCCACCCTCACCCGCATCAATTGACAGCAGGGTGACATTTGAGGTCCACTCTGTGTCCAGTTTCGTGCTAGGCCCAGGCTTGACAATTTGTTTCTGAGCTGCCAAAACCCTAGAATTAAATGTGGGTCTCAGCTCAGCCAGTTGCCTGGAACATCGATCTCACAGCTTACCTATTTTTTTATTGGTCTGGGTTCTGGTTTTTGTTTTTAATTGATGTCTGGTCCCTGCTGTTGTTTTGTTTTGTTTCGTTTTTTTTTTTTTTTGTAAGTTCTTACATATCCCTTTTGGGAAGTGGAAAAGTTATCTGCCCATTATAAATAAATAAAAATAATACATAAGGAAGTTTAAAAACTATTAAGAACCAAACAGCATGGCTCTCTGGAGAGATCCAGGAGGGAAGAGATGGCCTGAAGTTCCATATATGAGGGTGAGATGGCAGAGTCAGGGTGAAGACCTTGCCCTAGCACCCAGGGCCAGTGTGGTGAGCTGTGTAGGGGAAGAGAAACCCACCTGCGGGGCTCTGTGGCCCTTCCTCCCTGCACTGACAGGTCAATCCCAGGGCCAGGACTGAGTTCTTGCCCCTCTGACAGGCTGAGGAATCGCCAGCCCGTGCGCCCAGACCAGCGGCGCTTCGCAGAGGAAGCAGAGGGTGGGCTGTGCCGGCTGCGGATCCTGGCCGCTGAGCGGGGAGATGCGGGCTTCTACACATGCAAAGCGGTCAACGAGTATGGCGCTCGGCAATGTGAGGCCCGTCTGGAGGTTCGAGGTAAGTGCCTCACACATTCCACAAACCCCCACCCGGTCCTGCTCCGGTTCTACCCACTGACGGCTCTCACACAGCCTCAATTACAGGATGTCACTACCTTAGGGGTCCCCTAGTCCAGCTGCTTATATTGTAGTTGAGTGAGCTGAGGCCCAGAGAGAGGAAGTGACTCCTGGGGCACATAGTAAATAGTCATGTGCTCAGCTTACTGCACCACATTGCCTTCCCCATGCTCCATCACACAGCCCCGGCAGCAGCTAGAGTCCCTGCGCCTACCACTGGCCATCCTCTCTGTATACTCTTCTGAGCCTTTGTCGCCTATTCTGCCCAGGCTCCTCTCTCACCCCCTCACCCCTGTCTCCTCTTGCCCCATTGCCCACCCTGCCCAGTCCATTGCTGTGCAGAAGCTTTTGTGGTTGGGGGTAGCAGTGGGCGTGTGGTGATTGGACCCGTTCGCAGGGGCCCGTGGGGTGACTTGGCATGGAGCATCATAGGGACCTCAGGATGACAGGGTGAGAATAGCTGTGAGATGTGGAGAGGGCTGGGCCTCCAGAGTTGGGGACACAGGGCAAGGGCCCTATCCAGCAGTGGGGATGACTGGCCTAAGCTAGGCTATCCTCCCAAGGTTGGTGGGTTTTCCTCCCTGAGGGCTGGCCATTGCCTGGCCTTCCACATTTCCCCATGATGGAGCAGGACCAAAGACCTCTTGTAGTAGCTCCTCCCTCAGCCCTGAGTCCTTCCTGCCTCCCACAAAGCTCAGGCCTTCCATGCTCAGCAGAGGCCATCTCTGAGAACTTCCCAAGATACCCCCAAGCTACCTGCTGGGACCCACACCCTAATAGTCATGGTCCCTCTGCAAGGCCCCGCCTGCCTCAGTGACCCTCCCCTGCGCCTCCCATTCCTGCGGTTGCCCTCCCCAGCCAGCTGCGGATTCTTTAGGCCCCATTCTCTGGCCTATTCCTTCTCCTCCAGGCTCTGGCTCTGCCTTGCTTCTCCGTGTTAACCCGTGTCTTGGTGTTTTTCTCTCTTTCGGATTCCTCCCAACATTCCCCAGGCTATAGGGTGCTCCAAATGCCTGTGAATGCCTCTCCTCTGGTGGCCCAGGTCTCTGTCTGCCCAGGAGCCTCTGGTCAGCTGCTGGCTCTCCTGGCCTGTGGCTGGTCTTGTGGGACTTGAGGGAGGAAGAGGCAGCTCTCCATCCAGAAGGGCCCTAGCCAGGTGTGTGTGCCTGTGCGTGTGCTGCACTAACCTGCCGCTTGCTGACTGAGGTTTTTGTCTGTACACAGGCGAGTGAGCTCAGGGGGCCACCTGCGCTCCCCCCGCTACCCTCCGAGCCGCGCCCCTGTCTCAGGCACCTCTCGGACCTCGCTGTGTTTCACTGCCTCCTGCCCACAGACCCAGGCCCGCCGGCCCGGACCCGTCCCAGCCTTCCCTCCCCACCCCATACAGCACCCTGGGATAGCCCATGGGCCCCTGTGGACCCTCCCTCCCTGAGTGGACACATGGCTATGCAGGCCAGGAGGCCACCAAATGGACTGAGTGCTGGGAAGGGGCGACCATGCGGGTTATCAAGCCGCCCAGTCTCTCCCTGCAGGGAAGCATCAAACACGTGCATGTGCTACTGCTGCTGCAGGCCTGTCTATCCGTTTGTCTGTCTGTGTGTCTGTGACAGTCAGGAAACGATGCTTCTGAACTGGGGTGGGTGAGGCAGAGTGGGAGAGGACAGGCTGTGGCATCTGCCAGGAAGAGGGGCAGGTCGCTGACCATTCCTAAAATGGGTTTCTAATGGCACAATACTTTATATTCCACAAGAGACCAAAAGCCAGAGGCCTGAGGCTCTGTGCTGCTGAAGTGGCCTGGTTGAGCCCTGACCCTGGCAGGTGTAGGGCCCGTGGGGGGCTCCCTCCTTCACTGTCAGGACCAGGGACGCTCTGTCTGGGAATGAGGGAATTGACCAGGCTTGGTGCCAGAGCAGGGGGCTGCTGTCCTGGGTGTGGAGATTCTCGGAAACACCTATTTCTTAGCTCAAATAAAGTCCAGTTTGTACCCAGCTGGTGTGCTGTGTTTTTCTTTTTGCGCCGCCGTCTCTGCCACCACATGGCCTTTTCAATTTCCCGTCCCCTAGCGCCCCTTTGCCTGCCATGAGTCACCCTTCCTGGCCCAGCCTGGGTTGCCATCTTGCAGCCAAATCTAGGCACTCCTTGCTGTCATGGCCAGGTGGGTGGGCTTTCCCCGTCTCTAGTGGAACAAAATGCATCTCTCTCTCTGTGTCTGTCTGTCTCTCTGTGTGTGCGTGTGTGTGTCTCCCTCACCCTGTGTATCTCTGCTCTGTGTGTGGACCCTGTGGCCGCTTTCCCCCCAGCACACCCTGAAAGCCGGTCCTTGGCCGTGCTGGCCCCCCTGCAGGACGTGGACGTGGGGGCCGGGGAGATGGCGCTGTTTGAGTGCCTGGTGGCAGGTCCCGCTGATGTGGAGGTGGACTGGCTGTGTCGTGGCCGCCTGCTGCAGCCTGCACTGCTCAAATGCAAGATGCATTTCGACGGCCACAAGTGCAAGCTGCTGCTCACCTCTGTGCACGAGGACGACAGTGGGGTCTACACTTGCAAGCTCAGCACAGCCAAAGGTAACTGCCCACTCAGGCCTAGGGCTGCTGTGGGCACCTGAGAGCTGGAGGGAGGAGGCTGAGGGAACAGTGTACACTCCCATGAAACGAGGCTTCATCTCCAGGGAGAGGTGTAAGGGAGTGGGAGATAGGATGGCACCCCTGCCTCAATAAACCGAGCACTTAGCCTGGTAGCTGGCACAAAGGAAGTGCTGCATCAGGGTTAGCTGTACCCATAAGTGAGTAAGTCTGCTAAGAAGTAGCAGGAAACATGGGGTCAGGCTTCAGTTCCTGCCCTGTAGGTTTCCAAGTCACTTCATCTCTCAGAGCTCTCGACTCTTTCTGTAGAAAAGGGATCGTGATAATACTCTGTAGGGGGATTGGTAGGATTAATGACATAACATGGAAAGAACAAAGCACAGAGGTGCCTGTCAAAGGGTAGCACCTAATAAGTGCCAACCATTGTTGCTAATGACATCTCAGACCTGGTCCTGTCCTCATATGAAGAGCAGGGGTGATGGCATCTACCTCATCAGGGTATGGGTGATGGCACCTGAGGTGAAGGTGGAGGGCTTCATAAGCAAGAAGAGGCATCAGATCAGCATAAGGGACTACTGTCTCCCCTTTGTGGGGTGGTAGAGTGTGGCCAAGGGGCATCTGCTCTGTGTCTGGGGCAGGCAGGAATATGAACATGACCTGGGCATGGAGGAGAGTCCCAAAGAGGGCTTGGCTTCTGGGACCCTCCCGGAGCTGGGCTGTGCTTCCAATTGGGTGGTCAGAATGAGAGACAGTGGGGCCAGACCCTGCGCTGCTATGGCATTTCCGGCCGGCCACCCTTCTAGGGTGTATATGCCCTCCCAAGAAGATCACCTCTAGTGCCGAAAGCCTTTGCTAGGCCCTGCCCAGCCTTAGAGCAGGACTGGCGGGTTGGGGTGCTTGGGCCTTTGTAGCCTTTACTGTCTCCTGTCCCCTGCTTCCAGATGAGCTGACCTGCAGTGCCCGCCTGACCGTGCGGCCCTCACTGGCACCCCTGTTCACGCGGCTTCTGGAAGATGTGGAGGTGCTGGAGGGCCGAGCCGCCCGTTTCGACTGCAAGATCAGTGGCACTCCACCACCCTCAGTGACCTGGACTCACTTTGGTATGACCCCCACCCCCCAGCAGATGCTGGGGGACCCAAAGGGGCCTAAGCCAGGATGGGGCGAACTGAGGGCAGGGATCCCGGCTGTGCTCTGCATTCCCATCCCTCCCTCCTCAGGCCATCCCGTGGAGGAGAGTGAAAACTTGAGGCTGCAGCAGGATGGGGGTCTGTACTCACTGCACATCACTCGTGTGGGCAGCGAGGATGAGGGACTCTATGAAGTCAGTGCCACCAATACCCATGGCCAGGCACACTGCTCAGCCCAGCTCTATGTGGAAGAGCCCCGGACGGCAACTGCAGGCCCCAGGTATTGCCTAGAGCCCCAGGTGCCAGGGCTGCCTTTGAGAGGTCAGCCCAGCCCTGCAGTGGGAGGTGTAGCCCAGGCTTCTGGGCAACCATGAGGTTCTTATAGCTCGAAGCTGGAGAAGATGCCATCCATCCCCGAGGAGCCAGAGCAGGGCGAGCTAGAGCGGCTGTCCATTCCCGACTTCCTGCGACCACTGCAAGACCTGGAGGTGGGACTGGCCAAGGAGGTCATGCTGGAGTGCCAGGTGACTGGCCTGCCCTACCCCACCATCAGCTGGTTCCACAATGGCCACCGCATCCAGAGCAGTGACGACCGGCGCATGACACAGTGTATGTGCCCAAGAAGGGACCCTTGGGAGAGTCCCCTACAGCACCCTTTTGGTTTGAAGTGCACTGTCCCTCTCCCTGGCTTCCCTCAGGGCCTTCCCTCTGTAGTCTGGTCAGGGATGGGGCACCCAGAGAAGGAGTCCAGAGGGGCTGTGAAGTTATGGCCTCCCTCTCAAGGCTGCACAGCCCTCATCTGCTAAGTCACCCGTTGGTGGCCCTGTGAGCACTCACTGGACAGGCAGAACAGCCTCCTGCTGACCAGTTCATGACTGTGAGCACATTATGGAACCCCTCTGTGCCTCAGTTTCTTCATCCGTAGTTGAGTTGTTCCAAGATTAAATCAGCTGATACATACAAAGCACTTAGATCAAGTCCTGGCAAATAGCGAGTGGTCTAGAAATGTTAACTCTTACTGGTGTTGCTATTGGTTGTCGCCATCATTATCATTGTGGATAAAGCAGTGCAGTGCTGCTTCTACAGACATTTCAGTGCAAAAGCAGGAGTGGGTAGCATCTATCATGGAAAAGATGCTTGGTCCGGGGCTGATGACTAACTGCAAATAAAGAAGGAGTGGGGGAAATGCAGAGGAACATATTTAGGCTGGTGTCCCCTTAGCCTGGGATATTCTCTCATAGGAGTATTTCAGTTCCATCCTTGAAGGAACCTGAGTCTCGCGTGAGAAGGTCTGCCCACCTCCCTTAAGACACTGCTCATACCATGACCCATGATGGTTTTCTCTTACAGCTACAGCACAACGAAAAGTCGCCTTTGTTAAGTGCTTGCTAAGTGCCAGGCCCTGAGTGCTAAAAGCCTTATGTGGACCATTTACCTTGCCACAGGTCTATCATCAGGCACTAGTAGCCCCATTTATAGATGAGACAGCTGGGCTTATAGAAGTAAAGGAACTTGCCTAAAGACAAGCAAGGACCATCTGAAGCTGGTGACCATTGCCTAACCAGGATACCCTGTCACTCATGTTCCATTCTCCCTACCCTACCTACCACCATGGTTCTGACCCTTGCCCTCAGTCTCCCACCCCTTCTCAGCTGTCTTTGCTCAGTCACAAGCTTTCCTGTCTCCCGATCTATGCTGAGGCCTTGAGTGGGTTTGTCTTGGCATATGAGCTGGCGTCATTGCTTCTATCTGTATCTGGGGTCACTGGTAGCCTTGGCTTCTCTTCCCATATAAATAGTGTCAGCAGAGATAAACGAATGGGTGGCTGGCCTATGCGGAGATAACCACTAAGAGAAAGGAGGGGTGTTTTGAGACAGTCCTGATGTGAAGGAGGACAGTGCAGGCCTCCTCTTGTCCTCGCCAGACACAGCCTTCTTATCATTCAGGGAGCAGGGTGTAAGGAAAAGGCTTTGGAATCAGATGGAACCAAGTTCAAGCCATGGCTTCATCATTGCTACGCTTCATCATTTATTAGCTATGTGACCTTGGACAAGTCCATTAATGTCTCTGACCTCACTGGTAAAATGGGGATCATTTTGTTGGGTTGTTGAAAGGATTGTGGGTGGGGGGAACCATGTCAAGTACCTAACACAGGCTGGGCACGGATAGCTCATAATTTATAATGTATTTGGCACTTACAGCATGCAAACTCCTGGGTCTGGAGAAGCAGATCTGAGAAAGTCAGTCCTGTCTTTAGGGAACTTGTGGGCTGGGTCAAGTGCTATGGCTCATGCAAGTAAAGAGGAAGAACCCCCCACATACACACACCCGCAAAGCAGCGTGGGCTGGTGCCCAGTGATGCATAAGTGGAGCTTTGGAGCCCTGGGAGGGAGTCAATGGATGGGGCAGAGAGGACCGGGGCACTGTGTGGGAGGATTCACAAGGCCGCACTCACAAACTACATCTTGAAGGAGAAGGAAGCCTTAGGTAAGAGGAGAAAGGCAAGCCCAGTGTAGCGCCTGAATCCTAACACTCTGGGAGGCTGAGGCTGGTGGATTGTGGATTGAGGATTGTTTGAGCTCAGGAGTTTGAGACCAGCCTGAAAAGGAGTGAGACCCCATCTTTACTAAAAATAGCAAAAACTAGCTGGGCATGGTGGTGGGTGCTGATAGTCCCAGTTACTAGAGAAGCTGAGGCAAGAGGATCTTTTGAACCCAGGGGTTTGAGGTTGCTGTGAGCTGTGTTGATGCTGCAGCACTCTACCCAGGGCAACAGAGTGAGACTCAGTTTCAAAAAAGAAAAAGAGAGAGAACATTTCAAAAGGGAGGAGTCTTATAAACAGAGACCTAAAGATGGAACTCACAGGCTTGTTCAGAGCCACAATAGCTTGTCAGTTAAGACATGCAGGAGAGGGCGGCTCCTGTGGCTCAGTGAGTAGGGTGCTGGCCCCATATACTGAGGGTGGAGGGTTCAAACCCTGCCCTGGCCAAACTGCAACAACAACAAATAAATAAATAAATATTTAAAAAAAAAAAAAAAGACATGCAGGAGAAGCAGGAGATATTGGAAAGGGTTGGGCTGTGGGCTTTGGCCCTGGTCATGGAGTACTTTCCTGATGCTCTCCTGGACATGTTTGCCAGCAGCATGGTGGGGAGAAGAGGGGATGAGAGCACAGGCCTTAGGAACAAAGCTTTGTCAGAGCTTTGTCAAGGAGGTTGTGACTCTGCAGAAGGGTAGAGATAAGGGGTCACTCAACAGGGGTAGGGCTCAGTGGGTGAGGGTGGGTGGCCCAGTGTGGAAGGAGATGGTAAGCTTGTTGGGCCTGACACACTGGAGGGACAGGCCATAGGGGCCAGGACTACAGTTGTCAACTTGGAAGTCAGTCCCAGCCTGGACCTGGAGTTTGCTAAATGGTGGACATACTTCTTGCTGTCTTCCCTTGCCTCCTCCTTAAAGTAGGTGGAGGCGAGAGGCCCAGGGTGGCATGGGCCCACCCCTCAGAGTATCCTCCTAGCTCAGGCCCAGTGTCACTGTCCCTCCCCCATCAGACAGGGATGTACATCGGTTGGTGTTCCCTGCTGTTGGGCCTCAGCACGCGGGTGTCTACAAGAGTGTCATCGCCAATAAGCTTGGCAAAGCTGCCTGCTATGCTCACCTATATGTCACAGGTAAGACAGGCACCTCTCCGGTCAGCTATGCCCACAGCCTGGCCTCTGCTACAAACCAAGGGCTGGGGGAGGAGGGACTCCACACCAGCTCCTTTCCCCCTTGCTCCCCTGGGAGCCCTCCAGCCTTGTCCCTACCCCTGTAGCCGGGCCCCTGGACCCCAGCTTGCTGCCCTGAGGCTTGGTGATCCTGCAGAGCTGCTAGGCCCTAAAGGACCCAGTAGGCATCTGATGTGTGGCTTTCAGATGTGGTTCCAGGCCCGCCAGATGGTGCCCCACAAGTGGTGGCTGTGACTGGGAAGATGGTCACGCTCACATGGAACCCCCCCAGAAATCTGGACATGGCCATCGGTGGGTCAGGGCCACACAGGGTTGTGGGTGGAGTGTGGACAGGGCAGGCATTGGAAGGGCACAAAGGGAGCCAGTTCCCCGAAGCACACAGGCAGGGGCAGGAACAGATGGAGTGCTGGGAGCATGGCCAGGAGCAGCTTTGCCTGTCTTTCCTCCAGGGTGGATGAGGCCCTGGCTCTAGGTCAGGAAAGGAACCATGGGGCACCACCACATTCCCTTCCCTTTCTCAGAGGAACTAGATGCCTGGGTCATGATTCTGGAGATACCCCTTCCTCCCCTTGTCCAGGATCTTATCCCACTCTGGGCCTCAGTTTCCCTAACCTCAGGTAGCAAGGACTTTGAATGCAAGCCCAGCCCCTTCATGCCTGTAATGGATGCCTTGTTGACTCTAAACCTGGCCAGGGCAGCAGTAGTTAGGCAGGATCAGATCAGGGGGAGCAGGTAGCAGCAGGAAAAACTGAATCACATCTCAGAGCAGACTCATGATGAGTTCCAGGGTCCCGAGACAGCTAGATGGGGAGAGTGGGTGCCGCCCAGGCAATGTCAGGCTCTAGCATCTTCTCCCCTGCCAGACCCAGACTCCCTCACATACACGGTGCAGCACCAGGTGCTGGGCTCGGACCAGTGGACAGTGCTGGCCACAGGTCTGCGGGAGCCTGGCTGGGCAGCCACAGGGCTCCGGAAGGGGCTCCAGCACATCTTCCGGGTCCTCACCACCACTATCAAGAGCAGCAGCAAACCCTCACCCCCCTCTGAATCTGTGCAGCTGCTAGAACACGGTGAGTCAGGTGCCCCTGTGGGGTAGGATGGAGCTGCTGGGCCAGGGAGTAGAGGCCTGTTGGAGGGCTCCAGGGCTGGCCTGGACACAATGACTGGCTGGGCAGGCTGCCCCCGCCCCACTCTTTCTCTCTCCTGAGAGCAGCAGGGCACAATAGGTGAAGCTGAGGCTTTGGGATCAGACACACTGGGGTCCAACTGCAGCTTTGCTGCTTTCCAGCTATGTTTCCTGGGCAGGGTGATAAACCTCTCTGAGCCTCAGCTCCTCACCTTTAAAAATGGAGCTCAGGTGGCAATTTGGTGAATTAAAGGGGAGGTGGGCACCAAAGGCCTGGTATCAGGCCCAACACGGAGCCTGTGCTCTCCTCTTCCCAGGCCCAGCCCTGGAGGAGGCTCCTGTTGTGCTGGACAAACCGGATGTCGTGTATGTGGTGGAGGGACAGCCTGCCAGTGTCACTGTCACCTTCAACCATGTGGAGGCCCAGGTCGTCTGGAGGAGGTGGGTCCCTGCTTGGTTCCTACATGTGGCAGTCCTATTCTGGCCAGATCTCCCTGAGACAGATCCTGGATAACCTCCCTATCATGTGTCCCTTAGCTGCAGAGGGGCCCTCCTAGAGGCACGGGCAGGTGTGTACGAGCTGAGCCAGCCGGATGACGACCAGTACTGCCTTCGGATCTGCCGGGTGAGCCGCCGGGACATGGGGGCCCTCACCTGCACTGCCCGAAACCGCCATGGCACACAGACCTGCTCAGTCAGACTGGAACTGGCAGGTGGGTGGCAACTGACCTTATCCTCCCTCTGGGGCCCACAGCTCCCTCCTCACACCCTGTGTACATGACCCACCTGCCACTGGGAATCCAATCCCATATCTTTCCTCTCGAGCCTGTCCCTCTAATGGCTGTGATAATACAAGTACTAGTATTAATGATAACAATAATAATAGTATTATACCAATAGGATGTTTATTAAGTACCTAGTATGTGCCAGGCTCAGTACTAAGCACTTTGTATACTATCACCTCATTTCATATTTACATCAGCCTTACAAGAGGGAGGGGTTGGTTTATTATCCCCATTTTACAGATAAGGAAATTGAGGCTCAGAGAATGTGCTAAGTAACTGGCCCAAGTTCACACAACCAAATTAAGTACAGAATCTGGATTCAAGTCTGGCTACCTGACCGCAAAGCCAGTGAATGCTCCTAGCTCTTGTGTTAAATCCAACAGGAAATAGTATCTCAAAGACAAAAAGGATAGGAAGACCAAGTTGATTAAAAAAAGAAAAACCCAGAGTGCATCTTTTTTCTTTTTTTGGGGGTGGGGTGGGGCTGGGTTTGAACCTGCCACCTCCGGTATATGGGGCCGGTGCCCTACTCCTTTGAGCCATAGGCGCCACTCCCCCAGAGTGCATCTTATCACCAGACTCCCATCTCTGAGGACGCCCTTGTGCACAAGCCTGTTTGACAGAGCCTCTCAGCCTTTGCAGCAAGGACACTTTATTATTTCTCCTTTAAAAATGCAGTCTCTCACACCATAGCATGCATTAGGTAGTACCTGTTTTGTTTTCCAGTCTGTTAATTAACTCTAAACATACGTAACTGCCACTCAGGGCTTCTGATAAACATGAGCTAATAGTGTTGCTTGCTGAGTAGATATAATTCTAACCAAAAGCAAAAAAAGTGACATTTTAGTTAGCGCAATCTTATCATGGGCAAATGGACATTTTCTGGTGCTTTAAAAAAAAAAATCATTGAAGCTGACTTGACCTTCTTATGCTTTGACCTTCATAGGCTGCCCCTGCCACATCCCTGCTGAGTGGGAACCAGATTCCTAGAGGGAGGGGAGATTTCTTTGAAGTGGAAGAGAAGTGGCAATAGGGTGTGTGAGAAAGGGGTGACCTCCTGGCCAGGCCAGCTATGAGGATGGTAGATGGAGTGGGTTCCCTGTATGTCTTCCCCCTTTCCCAGCCTCCACCCCACACCCTCCTCAGTCACCACTTTGCTCCTAGGATGCAAGCCTCATCATTCTTCCCAGATAGAGGAGGAGGAGCCCTGTGGTCTCAGGAGGCCCTAGCCCTGAAAACTTTGCAGCCCAGTCTGGCAGGGACAGTGGCTAATGGAGACTGTGTCCAAGCCGGCAAGGGCTGAAACAGGTCTTATATTGAATATCTCCATTCTACTAGGCCCCACCACCCACCACCCAGGCAGGGCAAGTAAAGTGACGACTCCCTTTCCTCCACATTGACCCCTCTGTAGTATCACTCACACTCGCAGGATGGCCTCCCCTGTTATCTGTGTGCCTGTGAAGGACACCAGTCTATGCCAGTGACCCTGCATTTCCCTGTATGCCTGGATCTCTCCCACTCCCCTTAAAGCTGAGATCTTTAAGATGCTCAGGAGGTGGCTTAGTGCTTATACCCAGTGGTTAGGGTGCCAGCCACATGCACCGGGGCTGGTGGGTTCAAGCCTGGCCCAGGCCTCTAAATAACAATGACAACTACAACAAAAAAATAGCTGGGCCTTGTGATGGGCACCTATAGTCTGAGCTACTTGGGAGACTGAGGCAAGAGAATCACTTAAGCCCAAGTGTTTGAGGTTGCTGTGAGCTGTAATGCCATGGCACTCTACCAAGGGTGACATAATGAGACTCTGTCTCAAAAAAATAAAATAAAATAAAAGATGATCAGGAGGGGGGTGGAGGTAGCTGGAAGTCACAGGCTCCTTTGCAAAGCACATTGTAAATGTGTATTCAATTCCATCATGAGAATTAGAAGCCACTTTGCCAGGAAATCATATGACCATTTGATATGTGGGGAGAATGAAATCACAGCCACATGTGGGAGAATTAAACTGAAAGTCAGTTTCTAGGCGGTTCAGTTAATATTTGGGGTTCCTTTTTTGTTCATCTTGTCAGCCCCAAGACGGTAAGAAGGTGCAGTAAACATTTAAATAACACTCAGAGAGAAAAACTTCAAGATAGAGGCAATGCCATCCATGAGCTTAACTCAGGGTGGCAGACAGCCGCCTGCAGGGGCCAGGTGTAGGTGAAGTCAGAGAAGCTGGTAGGTGGTGCTGTGAAGAAGGGCAACCACCCAGAGGTGGCAGCATTGAGCCGCTCCTCATCAGTGGATTCATGCTATGAAGGGAGGGGCTCCCTGTGGCAGGTCTTGAGAGGTAGGAAATCCAGATTTCCTTTGTGTGTGAAAATCTCCTAATTTCAGAGCTGGCAAATGAACACTGAAGGTCAAACAAAGCAAGGCTGCAGCTTGTGCCAGGTTACCTGAGATTTGGAGAACATCATGTTTGGGTTTACAGGGAGAGCACCTAGTCCAAGCAAAGAACTCTGGTGTTCTGAGGGGCTGAGTTTGGGACCTGGGAGTGGGGAGTGACGGGGATGCTGGGAGGTTGGGGTGGGGAGATCTGGCATTCTGACTGAGGCAGTGCTGACAGGCCCTTAGACAGGGATGCCAGCATCCTGTTCCCTCCCTTCCTGTCCCTGTGTGTTTCATTTCAGAGGCCCCTCGGTTTGAGTCCATCATGGAGGATGTGGAGGTGGGGGCTGGGGAAACTGCTCGCTTTGCTGTGGTGGTTGAGGGGAAACCACTGCCAGACATCATGTGGTACAAGGTCAGAGCCTGGGGCTGGCCAGGAGCCTGGGGGGTGGGGTCCTGGGAGGTTGGAGAGGGGGAGCCTGGGTAGAGGTGTGGTTAGGAGGAGGAGATGGGACCCAGGAGCCTGTCTGGCTGAGGGGTGCAGGGCTGTCAATGCAGAAGCTGCTGCCCTGAGGTAGAGGTGAAACTGGGTCTCTGGCATGGAGGTAAAGCTGGGTTACAGGTGGAGGTGAGGCTTGGGCTGGAGGTGACAGCCAACTCTGCAGGACGAAGTGCTGCTGGCCGAGAGCAACCATGTGAGCTTCGTGTATGAGGAGAATGAGTGCTCCTTGGTGGTACTCAGCACAGGGACCCAGGATGGAGGCGTTTACACCTGCACAGCACGGAACCTGGCAGGGGAGGTCTCCTGCAAAGCAGAGCTGGCTGTGCATTCAGGTGGGCTACAGTCCAAGGGTAGACGGGCAGAGTGCCCACCCACAGGAATCTGGTGTGAGCCCCGCCCTGCCCAGGAAGCCCTCAGGTCTGGACTCCTGACCACTGACCACTGCACCCTCCAGCCCAGCACCCCCATCTTAGGCCCCAACATTCTTGCCTTCTTCTGTTTCTGTCATCCACTCGCCTGTCCCAGCCTCTGCCCTGCTCCCTTTCCCATCCTCCCCACCTAACACCAGGATATCTCTGCCCAGCTCAGACAGCTATGGAGGTTGAGGGGGCCAGGGAGGATGAGGAGCATCGAGGAAGGCGACTCAGTGACTTCTATGACATCCACCAGGAGATTGGCAGGTGCGGGCTAGGAGGGGAGTAGGAATCAGGGTTCAAGAAAAGCTCCTAGGCTTGGCGCCTGTGGCTCAACGGGCTAAGGCGCCAGCCACGTACACCTGAGCTGGCGGGTTTGAATCCAGCCCGGGCCCGCCAAACGACAATGACGGCTGCAACCAAAAAATGGCTGGGCGTTGTGGTGGGTGCCTATAGTCCCAGCTACTTGGGAGGTGGAGGCAGGAGACTCGCTTGGGCCCAGGAATTGGAGGTTGCTGTGAGCTGTGATGCCACAGCACTCTATCCAGGGTGACAGCTTGAGGCTCTGCCTCAAAAAAAAAAAAAGAAAAGCTCCTAGGTCTAAAGGCTGAGCCCTGTCTCTTTGTGTCACCCAGGGGTGCCTTCTCCTACCTGCGGCGTGTGGTGGAACGTAGCTCGGGCCTGGAATTTGCAGCCAAGTTCATCCCCAGCCAGGCCAAGCTAAAGGCATCAGCACGGCGGGAGGCCCGACTATTATCCCGGCTCCAGCATGGCTGCATCCTCTACTTCCATGAGGCCTTTGAGAGGCGCCGGGGACTGGTCATTGTCACTGAGCTGTATCCTGGGACGGGTTCGGGGCTAGGGGTACCCACGCCTAAATGATTGGGTTTTGTAACAGCCAATTTACAACATATTTTACAGTTAAGGAAGTGGTCCCATTGACAATTGGGAGGGATAAGTCTGGAGACTTCTGAGAAGACTGTTTTTAGCCTATTTTTTTTTTAGGTGAAACTTATATAACATTTAATGCGTGCCTGACAGTATTCTAAGAGTTTTACAAATATTAACCTAAAGTTAATAACCTGGTAATCCTCATATATAATACCTACCTCATGGAATTTTATTAGCCTCATCTTACACATGACAAAAGAGGCACCGAGAGGTTAAGTAACTTGCCCGAGGTCACAGAGCTGACAAATGGCATATACTTTTTATTTTTATTTATTTACTTTTTTTTTTGTAGAGACAGAGTCTCACTTTATCGCCCTCGGTAGAGTGCCGTGGTGTCACACAGCTCACAGCAACTTCCAACTCCTGGCCTTAAGCGATCCTCTTGCCTTAGCCTCCTGAGTAGCTGGGACTATAGGCACCCACCACAACACCTGGCTATTTTTCTGTTTTTGCAGTTCGGCCGAAGCCAGGTTTGAACCCGTCACCTTCAGTATATGGGGCCGGCGCCCTACTCAATGAGCCACAGGCGCCACCTGGCATATGCTTTTTAATCACAAAATTCAGTACAATATTTGAATCGACTATATTTCAGATGAGCACCAATACCTAGCTTTGTATGGGAGACTGTTTTTGTAAAGGGCAGATTTTATCCTTTCATGAAGGTAGCGTTAAACAAAGACACACTGAGGTAAAAATGCCTCACTGGGTGGTTGGCTCGTCACTCCCAGGAGCACAGCATATCACCCTCCCAGTCTGCACTGTTTGAATCTAAACCTCAGCAAATGACAAATTATTCCATGTCATGTAACTTCTGGGTTATTCTCAAGAAGTTCCATCTGTAGTCAACAAAAAATTCTGCTCTAATTTGATTCCTATAAATACTTCTCAGAGTAAGCAGGAGAGGAAATATTAGCCCATTGTACTCCTGAGAGAACCTAGGCTCAGAGAGGTTAAGTACATTCCCTGAAATCCCACAGTGAGTGTGCATTCAAGCAGGGGTTGTCCCATCATCTCTAGACCCAGATGATGGAGAAAGGGTGAAGACACAGCATCAGACTGGTATCAGAAGTGCTGTAAGGGTAAGGGGAACCCTGTTCTGAGATGGGACCTGCCTTGAGCTCTGGGGTGGGTCAGGCTGTCGGTGCTGGGCACTGTTCTCCTTGATCTTAGATGTAGATGCACAGAGGAGCTGCTGGAAAGAATGGCCAGGAAACCCACCGTGTGTGAGTCTGAGGTGAGGGCAGTGGGTGGCATGGGCAAGGTTGGGCCCTAGCCTTCACCCCCCTTAGCTCTGAGAACTGATAAGTCTTGGGCACACCAACTGTGGCCACAAAGAACTGGGTGGGGTGGTAGTGGAGAACACAGTTAGGCAGGCAGGAGCCCCCTGCTCATGACACTGCAGTGGGACTTGCACTGTCTGCTGTAAATCTCAGCAAACCCACCCCAGCCTCTGTTGTGTTCCTCATATAACCATCCCCAAACATTTCTCCTGGAAGAAGCTTCTCCCTGTAGATTCTATTGATCTCACTGCAGTATTGCCATGTAGAGCTGTATAAGTTGTGCACTGCACAAATCTATGTATTACAGTGCACATGATTCCTCCCTACACTTGTGCTATCCCTATCCTGTCTGTGGACACAGTAGCCCTGGATCTTGGCAACCTATGTTTCACCTCCCTCCACAAGCCATCTGAAAGCTATTCCCAGGATGGTCTGAACTCTTGCCATAATCCTGGTGATGATCAAACAGTACCCCACCCCCACCCCACGGACTCTGTGTCCCCTATTTCCACAGATCCGAGTCTATATGCGGCAGGTACTAGAGGGAATACGCTATCTGCACCAGAGCCATGTGCTGCATCTCGATGTCAAGGTGAGGTGGGGGGTGGAGAGTAGGTAGCCGGTGTGGGAGCCAGCACGTAGGATGTCCTCCTATCTTCTTTTAGCTCCCACATTTTGTCTTGTGTCTTTCAGCCTGAGAACCTGCTAGTATGGGACGGTGCAAGGGGTGAAGAGCAGGTGCGGATCTGTGACTTTGGGAATGCCCAAGAGCTGACTCCAGGAGAGCCTCAATACTGCCAATATGGAACACCTGAGTTTGTGGCACCCGAGATTGTCAACCAGAGCCCTGTGTCTGGAGTCACTGACATCTGGTACCTGCTGATGTGCTGGGATGCTGGGGGTGGGGGCAGGGCAACTGCCCTCACTGCCAATGCTGGGGACTTGCTCACTGGCAGAGAGGAGCTTTATTAAGTGTTGGTTCCTTCTCTGATGGCTGGCTGGTGGCATTGCTTGCAGGGTCTCCTGCCCCTGTTACTCTCCACCACTCATCAATCAGGGCTGACCCCGTCCCTCAGGGCCTCAGCCCTGTCAGTCCTTTGCCCACAGTTCCCTGGGGGCCTGGGCCTTCCCCTCAGCAGCCACTGTGCCTTCCTCAGTGTGGCAGGCCTGGTCCCCAGACTTCTCTGGGCTTCCTGGGCCAGCCCTGCCTCCACACATGTCTGGAAGTCTGGGTTCAGGGTCCTCCCTGAGAAGCACCTCTAGTGCCTATTTGTCCATAACAAAGGACCTACCTCACTCAGCTTAATGGTAACAGAGAACCGTTGCCTCGGGGCAAGAATGACAGCCTCTTACCTGTCCACTCTCCTTTTCCCACAGGCCCGTGGGTGTCGTTGCCTTCCTCTGGTAAGGACTCCTGCAGTCTCCTCATTGTCTCCTGGCAGACCTACCCCTAACATTTTCAAGCCTTCATCCTACTCCCTTCTCTTCCACACCCCTGCTCCTTCCTGCACTGCAAGGGGCCTCATGTGCATGAAGGTGGACGCCCTGGTCTGCATGCCCACCATGCCCTTCCAAAAGAGGTGGGCATACAGGATGAAGAGAGGACACACAGGCTCAATGCCGAGGCAGGAAACAACTTGACCCTGAGTGTCCAGAACATGGATTAGAAGGGGGCAGCACTCAGGGTTAGGATGGGACGTTCCCTTGGCACAGACTGGCTTTATGGAGAGACCATACTGGAGGAGGGGCAGAACAGTTCCTCTAAAGCACAGGCAACCAGGTCCCAAGGCGGTACTGCCTCACTGCTCATGCAGGACAGGCAAAATCTGTAAGCACTGGCTTCTTGCCAAGATTCACCCAGTCTCTGCTGTCTCTATAGCCCTGGAGCCTCCACCTGTCCCCTGGCCCTCTGCTCCCACTGGCATCCCATTTCATCCCTGCCTCAGCCCCAAGGGCTTGCCTGCCCCTTACAACAGCCCTGTCTACTTGCAGTCTGACGGGAATCTCCCCATTTGTTGGGGAAAACGATCGGACAACATTGATGAACATCCGAAACTACAACGTGGCCTTTGAGGAGACCACATTCCTGAGTCTGAGCAGGGAGGCCCGAGGCTTCCTCATCAAAGTGCTAGTGCAAGACCGGCTGTGAGTACTAGGCCCTGGGGAGCCCTGCACCTGCAGGGTCACCCTTATGCCACCCACCTATTCATACCAAGCCTCTGCCCTTAGACATGCAAGCCCATGCTCCTTAGGGGCCTTGTTTTCTCACACATTGAATGAATGAATGAATAAATGATATAAATTCCATCTTAATACTCATTCTTTTACAGGAGACCTACCGCAGAGGAGACCCTAGAACATCCTTGGTTCAGAGTGAGTCCTGCAAAGTGGTGATACACAAGGTGGAAGGAGAGAGACTGTTACTAAGAGCTCCATTTATTGAGTACCTACTATGTGCAGTAACTAATGCCTAATGTTAGGTGCATACACACACACACATATATATTAGCCTCACAAGAGCTCTGCAAAGGAAGGTATTATTACGCCCATCTGGTTGGTAAGGAAATTGAGGCTCAAGTCAGTGATCAGCTGAGATATCATGGACTCCAAGGCAGAGGTCTAGATGGCCCCATCTTGATGGTCCTCATCAGGGTTCACTTGTATGTGCCCACCTCTGTCCTGTATGGGTCCCACAGTGGGGTTGGCAGGTTGCCTAGCTGGCTCAGCCCCTCAGTTTCATGTGGGCAGGGTTCATCTTCAAACTCCAGTGCCTCAGGCACAGTGCTAGGCATGGAGGGAGGGGAGTTCATGAAATGGGTCCAGAAAGAGCACTAAATAAGCTGTCCATTGAAGGCTGTGATGGGTCAACTAAAGGCTGAGGTCATTCTGGTGTCAGTCTTTGAGGTAAGAAGTTTCCTTTCTTAGACCACAAAGGAGCTCCAGAAGAGAGAGCCTGGAAGGGTGGCAGAGGGCAGCATCTGTATGGGTCTGGAGCACCAAGGCCTCACGCATTGGGGTGCTGGCCTACATGGACACATATGGGATCTGGGAAGCCAGGACCCAGGTCACCCAGGCAGTTGGTATATTAGGATAGGGTCTCATGGGGGCCTCCTGGGAGCCACCAGGTTTTGCCTCTCCTCTTAGGCTCAGAGAACTTGTATACAGGTGTGCACCTTAGCTGTGGGCGTTGTCCTGAAAAACCCAAGGGGAAGGGGACCCCTAAAAGCCCAGACTCAGTGCTGCTGGGTCCACTGTCTCTGCTGTGGACTTTGTCACTTCACTATTAAACCTTGAGGGTCTAGGTTGACAGAGAACTTTTCCTCAGGCCCCCTTTCTTGGTTTTTCAGACTCAGGCAAAGGGTGCAGAGATGAGCACGGATCACCTAAAGTTATTCCTCTCCCGGCGGAAGTGGCAGGTGAGTTCAGGCATGGCCTCCGTCCTGTCCATCTTCTTATTCTCCCCTTTTTCTTTTCTTATCTGCCCTCACTTCCTGCTTGTCTGTCTTCTTGCTTCCTTCCTGTCCTGGATTCTCTGCCTGTTTAGGCCTTTTCCCCAGAGCTGAAGGGGGTCTGGGATGGCCAATCCTGCTCTGGGGGGGGGGTCCCTCAGATCTGACCCTAGTACCCTCTTTCCAGCGCTCACAGATCAGCTACAAGTGCCACCTAGTGCTGCGCCCCATCCCAGAACTGCTGCGGGCCCCTCCAGAGCGGGTGTGGGTGGCCATGCCACGAAGACCAACCCCCAGTGGGGGGCTCTCATCCTCCTCCGATTCTGAAGAGGAAGAACTTGAAGAGCTGCCCTCAGTGCCCCGCCCCCTGCAGCCTGAGTTCTCGGGCTCCCGGGTGTCCCTCACAGACATTCCCACCGAGGATGAGGCCCTGGGGACCCCAGAGGCTGGGGCTTCCACCCCCATGGACTGGCAAGAACAGGGAAGGGCTCCATCTCAGGATCAGGAGGCTCCCAGCCCTCAGGCCCTCCCCTCCCCAGGCCAAGAGCCCCTAGCTGGGTCCAGCCCCAGGCGGGGAGAGCTCCGTAGGGGCAGCTCGGCTGAGAGTGCCCTGCCCCGGGCCGGGCCGCGGGAACCGGGCCGGGGCCTGCACAAGGCTGCCTCTGTGGAGCTGCCGCAGCGCCGTAGCCCCAGCCCGGGGGCCACCCGCCTGGCCCGGGGAGGCCTGGGCGAGGGCGAGTACGCCCAGAGGTTGCAGGCCCTGCGCCAGCGGCTACTGCGGGGAAGCCCTGAGGATGGCAAGGTCAGCGGCCTCAGGGGTCCCCTGCTGGAGAGCCTGGGGGGCCGTGCCCGGGATCCCCGGATGGCACGGGCTGCCTCCAGCGAGGCAGCACCCCACCACCAGCCCCCACCCGAGACTCGAGGCCTGCAAAAGAGCAGCAGCTTCTCGCAGGGTGAGGCGGAGCCCCGGGGACGGCACCGCCGCGCGGGGGCACCCCTGGAGATCCCCGTAGCCAGGCTTGGGGCCCGCAGGCTGCAGGAGTCTCCCTCTCTATCTGCCCTCAGCGAGGCCCAGCCATCCAGCCCTGCGCGGCCCAGCGCCCCCAAACCCAGTGCCCCCAAGTCTGCGGAACCTTCCGCCACTCCCCCAAGTGATGCTCCGCATACTTCTGCAACCCAGCCTGCCCAAGACAAGGCGCCAGAGCCCACGCCAGAGCCAGTCCGAGCCTCCAAGCCCGCACAGTCCCCAGTGGTCCTGCAACCCCCAACGCTGCCCCTCACGCCCTATGCTCAGATCATACAGTCGCTTCAGCTGTCGGGCCACGCCCAGGGCGTCTCTCAGAGCCCTACTGCGCCTCCGCCTCCGTCAGAGCCCAAGCCCCACGCCGCCGTGTTCGCCAGGGTGGCCTCTCCCCCTCCTGGAGCCCCTGAGAAACGCTTGCCCTCAGCCACAGTTCCCCCAGTGCTAGTCGAGAAAGCCCGGGTCCCCACGGTGCCCCCACGTCCAGGCAGCAGCCTCAGCAGCAGCATCGAGAACCTGGAGTCTGAGGCCGTGTTTGAGGCTAAGTTCAAGCGCAGCCGTGAGTCGCCCCTGTCGCGAGGGCTGCGCTTGCTGAGCCGCTCGCGCTCCGAGGAGCGCGGCCCCTTCCGCGGGGCCTCAGAGGAGGACGGCATGTACCGGCCCAGCCCTGCGGGAACCCCGCTGGAGCTTGTGCGACGGCCCGAGCGCTCGCGCTCGGTGCAGGACCTCAGGGCGGTCGGGGAGCCCGGCCTAGTCCGCCGCCTCTCGCTGTCGCTGTCGCAGCGGCTACGGAGGACCCCGCCCGCACAGCGGCACCCGACCTGGGAGGCCCGCGGCGGGGACGGGGAGAGCTCGGAGGGCGGGAGCTCGGCGCGGGGGTCCCCGGTGCTGACCGTGCGCAGGAGGCTCAGCTCCACGCTGGAGCGGCTGTCGAGCCGGTTGCAGCGCACCGGCAGCAGCGAGGACTCTGGGGGCGCGTCGGGCCGCAGCACGCCCCTGTTCGGACGGCTGCGCAGGGCCACGTCGGAAGGCGAGAGTCTGAGGCGCCTCGGCATCCCGCACAACCAGCTGGCGGCCCAGCCTGGTGCCACCACGCCTTCTGCTGAGTCTCTTGGCTCCGAAGCCAGTGCCACTTCTGGCTCTTCAGGTGAGGAGGGGCAGGGGTAGGGGACAAGTGCAGAGTGCGGAAGAGCGTGGGGGTTCCCTGGAGAGAGACTGCGGGAGCAGCTGAGGGTTGGGGACATCACCAGAGAGAGAAGTGGGGGAATTGCTGGAGGCCCTGAGGCGAGGGAAGGGCTGGAGGGCAGGGTGGGGCTAGATGCTCCTTTACCTGTGCCTGGCCTGAGGTTGCCGAGGGAGTGGTGGGAGCTTCCTGGGAGGGAGGTCTGGAGGGGCGGGGGATGAGTTCTCACCTGCCTGGGCTTCACAGGGGCAGGGGAAAGCCGAAGCCGCCTCCGCTGGGGCCTCTCTCGGCTGCGGAAGGACAAGGGGATATCACAACCGAACCTCTCCGCCAGCATCCAGGAGGACTTGGGTCACCAGTATGTGCGCCGTGAGTCAGGTAATAAGAGGCCTGCTAGGTGAAGACCTCCCCTTCGCCTCCCGCCCCCAGTTCTGTGCAGGCCATTGATGGGTGGGAGCTGAGCCACCCGGAGGATCCTGGACAGGGTGGAAGGGGCGCAGTAAGGAAAGCAATAATAGTAGGATAATGGCTAGTAATAGCAACAGCTGCCATTCATCAGCAAGCCTAGTGTTCTAGGAAGGACTTTATAAGCCTGCTTCATTCAACATTGTTTGGAAACCATTATCATCATCTCTGTTTTACAGGTGAGGAAGCAGGCTTAGTGATGCTGAGGATCTTGTCCAAGTCGCAGGGTTAGGAAGTGGAGGAGCCAGAGGTGGTCTGTGTTCACCTTCTGCAGCCAGGTCCCAGAAATCCCTTTGGAACACCATCCTTATGCTTCTTGTGGTTGGCCTCCCCTCTCCTGGGGGACCCTGGAAGGTGTCTGTAACTGGCTGCAGTTTTGAAGGGGCTCAGGATAGTGCTTCCCTGCCCCACAGCCCACTTCAGACGAGTGTGCACTTGAGTGTGTAACTCAAAGCCACTTATTTTCTCTCCCAATCTAGAGAACCACAATCTGGGTTGTGCCACCAAGTCTCCGTCTTTCTACAGCTGGACTGCCCCTCTCTGATTCTCTTGCCCCTACAAAAGGCACCTCTGTGCGGAAGAGCCCTGAAAGACTCTTCCCTGGCCTGGGGCTGTGCCCTTTTCTGTTTCTCTGCCCAAATATTCTGGGGCTGCAGGGAGGGAGGAATTCTCCACCCAGGTCACCCATCTCCCACCTGAAAGGAGACATTACTCAGGGACTACATGAAAGGCTTTGGGAGGCTGGGCTCTCCAGCCCACCAAGCCAGCTGTGTGCAGGATCTCTCTGTCTTTTTTTTTTTTTTTTTTTTTTTTGAGACAGTCTCACTCTGTGCCTTTGGTAGAGTGCTGGTGCATCATAGCTCATAGTGCCTCAAACTCTTGGGCTTGAACAGTCCTCTTGCCTCAGCTTCCCAAGTAGCTGGGACTACAGGCACCTGCTACAACGCCTGGCTAGTTTTTCTATTTTTAGTAGAGATGGGGTCTCACTCTGGCTCAGGCTGGTCTCGAACTCCAGAGCTCAGGCAATCCACCTCCCCCTCCTTCCCAGAGTGCTAGGATTACGAGTGTGAGCCACCGTGCTTGGCCTGTGTGCAGGATCTTTATAAGCCACCAGTTCTGCTCTTACCCATTTCCTGGTAAAACTCCTCAGAATGGTTTCAGCCTTCCCTCAACAGCTGGACTGCCCCTTGAAGGCCTTGACCAGGGCAGTGGGTGCTACAGTGAAGAAGAGGGAGGAAAGGCCAGCTGGTGGGGGAGGGTAGAAGAGGAGAGGAAAGGAGATCACTCAGCAGAGAGGACTGGGGACAGCTGATCCCTTCCCTCCTGGGGCTTTCCTCCCACTCAGTTTCGCTTGTGCAGCTGATTTCCTGCCCAGGCAGTGTCCCTTGACCTCATCCTCTCTGTTCTGCACAGGAGGAAGGCTGTCCCAGTCTACACTACCAGCTAGGGCTGGGCCCTGGGGAATGGGGTGGGGCTGGCAGAGCTGGGCCCAGGTCACCTTTCACCTCTCCTCTGGGCCTCCCTGTCTCTCCCTGCTACCCAGTATCCTCACTTGGCCTGGAAGCAGTCACTGAAACGTCACAATGTTGTTGGGGCCTCATTATAGGACTTTCCTTGGGGGAACAATGGGATTCAATGGAAAGAGGGGGACATGGTGCTGTCTGGATCATCCTCTCCTGTTCAGCTCATCCCCCTTCTTAGTCCCTCTTGGCTCTTCAGACAGGCAACATCTGGGGCTCCCAGAAGTTCTCAATTCTCTCTGCCCAGGTGAAATCCCCTTCACATCACTACCCAAGTCTCCCCCTCTTTGTCCAGACTGTGATTTTTTTAAAGGGGACATTTCCTGGGATCACAAACTCAGATCTTCAGGTGACTAAGGAGCCACAGGGTGGCTACACTGGAACAAAGACCCTGATCTCATTCCTGTACCTGTCATGGACGTAGTCACCAACCAGCTGTGAAGGCAGCTTCTCTGCTGAAATGGCCTTTTTCTCTGGGGGTCTGCTCCTGGCTTCTCTATGGGGCATATTAAAGAGACAATAAGGACAACAAAGCTAATATTTACAAATGCTTGCTATGTACGAGACAGGTGCTAAGCACTTTACATGCCTCGTCATTCTCACAGCAATCCTCTGAGCTTGGTATTATTCTCCTCAATTTGCAGATATGAATATGTATATATATATTTTTTTAGAAATGGGGTCTTGCTCTTGCTTAGGCTGGTCTTGAACCTGTGAGCACAGGCAATCCACCCACCTTGGCCTCCCAGAGTGCTAGGATTACAGCCATGAGCCACCTCTCCTTCTGAGGGGATAAATGACCCATTCAAGGTCAAATAAATACTGTCACTTGCCCCTTCAAAACCTCTCACAACTTAGTTGACCTGAAGAAGTATGTAGAATACCTAAGACCCTGTCCCCAGAACTATAGGTGGGAAGGTGGGAAGAGGGGGAAGGAGGCTGACACACTTTCAGGTCTGCCCCTGGTTTCCTAGATGTCAGATCTCTTGAGATTGCATAGTCTTTTTTTTTTTATCTTTTTGAGACAGAGTCTCAAGCTGTCACTGTGGGTGGAGTGCCATGGCATCACAGCTCACAGCAACCTCAAACTCTTGGGCTTAAGCAATTCTCTTGCCTCAGCCTCCCAGGTAGCTGGGACTATAGGTGCCCACCACATGCCCAGCTATTTTTTTTTTTTAAGAGACAGAGTCTCACTTTATCACCCTCGGTAGAGTGCCATGGCTTCACAGCTCACAGCAACCTCCAGCTCCTGGGCTTAGGCAATTCTCTTGTCTCAGCCTCCCGAGTAACTGGGACTACAGGTGCTCGCCACAACACCCAGCCATTTTTTTGTTTCAATTTGGCCAGGGCCGGGTTCGAACCCACCACCCTCGGTACATGGGGCCAGCACCCTACTCACTGCGCCACAGGCGCTGCCTTCCAGCTATTTTTTTTATTATAGTTGTCATTGTTTTAGCTGGCCCTGGCCCAGTTTGGACCACCAGCCTCAGTGTATGTGGCTGGCACGCTACCCACTGAGCTATGGACACCACCTGAGACTGCACATTCTTGAACATTCTACATTCAGTCTCATTTCGGCTCAGGCCATTAACTCATCTCACTTGCCCTACAGTGCCCCCAAGGGGTGTTATAGGATCTTAAAGATTATCATTTTTTGATATTTGTTTACTTTTATTTTTGTTTTGTATTTTATTTGAGACAGGATCTTGCTCTCTTGACTGGGCTAGAGTGCAGTGGCATGATCATACCTCACTAGTGCCTCAAACTACTGGTTTCAAGTGAACCTCTTGCCTCAGCCTCCCAAGTAGCTGGGACAACAGTCTTACAGCACTACACCCAGCTAATTCTTTTAAATTTTGTAAAGACAGGGTCTTGCTATGTTGCTCTGGTTGATCTTGAACTCCTGGCCTCAAGTGGTCCTCCCACCTCAGCCTCCCAAAGTGCTAAGATTAGAGGGATGAGCTACTATGCCCAGCCTATTTGTTGTATTTAACAAATGCTTAGAGAGCACTTAGTGCCAGGCTTGTTCTGCTCTAAGTGATTTACAAACATACCAGATAGGGAGCATCATCAATAGTTAGTGCCAGGAAAGGTAGTTCTACACACAGGGAGGGCCTAGGGAAAGTGATGCTCGCCCCAAAGAAAATTTTCAAAGGCATAGCATGGGGTTCCATTTCCCACATCTGGCTGGGAAGAGACAACCTTTTACTCGGCTTGCTGCCAGCTGCCAGAGCTCATATACATCCTCCCCTCCTTCAGCGATAAGTGGGCCAGGGTCCCTGCAGACAGATGGCTGTCTCTGCTCTCCCTCCAGACTTCCCCCCAGTCTTCCACATCAAACTCAAGGACCAGGTGCTGCTAGAGGGGGAGGCAGCCACCTTGCTCTGCCTGCCAGCGGCCTGCCCTGCACCACGCATCTCCTGGATGAAAGGTAAGGAGGTTATGTCTCTCATGGGGGTGGCAAGTGTCCCCAAGACCAGGAGATGGAAAAGGCTAGGCCTTGCAGCAAGCACGGTTAGGAATGCTGGGGCAGGGAGCTGATGAGGGCAGCCTGGACATGTGCTGCCCCACTCAGCAGCTGTTCTTTCCTGCCCCCAGACAAGCAGTCCCTGCGGTCAGAGCCCTCAGTGATCATCGTGTCCTGCAAAGATGGGCGGCAGCTGCTGAGTATCCCTCGGGCAGGCAGGCGGCATGCCGGGCTCTATGAATGTTCAGCCACCAATGTCCTAGGCAGCGTCACCAGCTCCTGTACCGTGGCTGTGGCCCGTGAGCCTGTGGCAGGGCCCAAGGGGGTAGTGATGGTGATGGGGGGCAAGGCTTGAGGGGCTCTTAATTGGAGCATAGGAGCTCACTGTGACTCCCCTTCTCTTTCCAGGAGTCCCAGGAAAGCTAGCTCCTCCTGAGGTGCCCCAGACCTACCAGGACACAGCACTGGTACTGTGGAAGCCAGGAGACAGTCGGGCACCTTGCACATATACACTGGAGCGGCGGGTGGATGGTGAGGGGCAGGGGATATGGAAGTGGGAGGGTGGCAGGTGGAAGGTAGAAGAGCCTGGGAAGCCAAGTGCCCTCCCTGGACAGGGGAGGTCCTCATCAGCCTTTCACAAGTAGCTTTGGGAACTTGGGTCACTCCTGTGGTCTTATCCCCTCCCCCATGTGCCCACAGGGGAGTCTGTCTGGCACCCTGTAAGCTCAGGCATCCCTGACTGCTACTATAATGTGACCCACCTGCCCACTGGTGTGAACGTGAGGTTCCGTGTGGCCTGTGCCAACCGTGCTGGGGAGGGGCCTTTCAGCAACCCTTCTGAGAAGGTCCTCATCAGGGGCACTCAAGGTCAGTGTGATGGGGGAGGACAAGGGAGAAGGAAGGACCCACCTGAGCCCAGGGTCTGCTCCATCTTTGGAATACCACAGCTTTGCCCAGGGTACCAGGGTGGTAATGATTTTCTTTGTCTCTTAGATTCTTCAGCTGTGCCATCTGCTGCTCTCCTAGAGACCCCTGTTACCTCAGGGCCAGCCAGGGCCCCACCTCCTGACTCTCCTACCTCACCAGCCCCGCCCCCAGCAACTACTCCCCCAGCCTCCCCATCAGTCATTCTCAGCCCCTCATCTCCCTCCATGCCCCCCAGCCAGGCCTTGTCCTCCCTCAAGGCTGTGGGTCCACCACCCCAAACCCCGCCACGAAAGCACAGGGGCCTGCAGGCTGCTGCCCGGCAAGCAGAGCCCACCCCACCCAGTGTCCAGGTCACTCCAAATGAGCCCAAGTCTTTTGTCTCTGACACTGGGACCCCTACCCCAGTTTCCACCCCTCAAGGGGTTAAACCAGCACCTTCCTCCACTCCCCTGTATATGGTGACTTCCTTTGTGTCTGCACCACCGGCCCCTGAGCCCCCAGCCCCTGAGCCCCCTCCTGAGCCCACCAAGGTGACTGTGCAGAGCCTCAGCCTGGCCCAGGAGGTAGTCAGCTCCCCTGGGAGCAGTCCCCGCAGCTCTCCCAAGCCAGAGAGTACAACTCTTCGACAAGGCCCCCCTCAGAAACCCTACACGTTTCTGGAGGAGAAGGCCAGGCAAGCAGGGCTGGGGAAGGGAAGGAGAACAGAGGGAGGAATGGGGTGAACATAGGGAACACAGAAGGCCAAACTGTCCTGGCTGGGGTTGGGGAAGGAGCTGAGATCTGGCTCCTCAGAACTGCTGGGTTCAAATATGCCAGGTACTGTACCAAGTGCTTTTTTTTTTCTTTTAATTTTTATTTTTTTTGAGACAGTCTCACTTTGTCACCCTCAGTAGAGTGCCTTGGTGTCATAGCTCACAGCAACCTCAGAGTCATGGGTTCAAGTGATTCTCTTGCCTCAGCCTCCCAAGTAGCTGGAACTGCAGGCGCCTGCCAAAATGCCTGGCTATTTTTTTTTTTTTTTTTTTTTTTGCTGTTTTTGCCTGGGGCTGGGTTTGAACCTGCCACCTCCAGCATATGGGGCTGGCGCCTTACTCCTTTGAGGCACACCCTGCCTGGCTATTTTTTGAGAGACAGGGTCTCATTCTTGCTCAGGCTGGTCTCCAACCACCAGCTCAGGCAATCCACCCACCTCAGCCTCCCAGAGTGCTAGGATTACAGGTGTAAGGCACTGTGCCCCACCCTGTACCAAGTGCTTTAGCCATTTGATTTCATTTCATCTTCACAACTCTGAAAGGGAGTTATGCACCGAATTACTATTATCATTACTATTCTGTTTCCTCATCTGTAAAAGGAAGGTCACATTATACCAAACTCTAGGGCTATCATAAAAACCAATTTGGAAAAGTCCACATAAAGGACTTAGTTCCTTGCTTGCATACAGTAAACACTCAGTAAACGGCACATATGTGAATGAAGTGGGGTGAACCCTGGCCTGCCCATTTTACAGATGGAAAAAGTGAGGTTTGAGAAGTGATAGGAGTTGCCTAAGGTATAGAGCCAGTGAGCGGCCAAAGTGGGACTCAAAGTCTGGTTCCTAGGATTGAAATCAGCAGGGCACACTGGAACTACTGCATTCCTGCCCCCTGCTTTAGCCCTCACTATGAAAGTGTCCTCCCCCTTCCCTTGTCTGAGCCTGTGGTGTTCCCCCCCAACACTCATAGGGGCCGTTTTGGTGTTGTGCGAGCATGCCGGGAGAATGCCACAGGGAGAACGTTTGTGGCCAAGATTGTGCCCTATGCGGCTGAGGGCAAGCGGCGAGTCTTGCAGGAATACGAGGTGCTGCGGACGCTGCACCATGAGCGGCTCATGTCCCTACACGAGGCCTACATCACCCCTCGCTACCTTGTGCTCATTGCTGAGAGCTGCGGCAATCGGGAACTCCTCTGTGGGCTCAGTGACAGGTAGCTGGGTGTTCTGGGGAGTGGGCAGTGGGAGTGGGGAGAGGCTCAGCTAGGAGATCACCTGCTCCACCCCTACTCCTAGGTTCCGGTATTCCGAAGATGACGTGGTCACCTACATGGTACAGCTGCTACAAGGCCTGGACTACCTCCATGGCCACCATGTGCTACACCTAGACATTAAGCCAGACAACCTGCTGCTGGCCCCTGACAATACCCTCAAGATTGTGGATTTTGGCAGTGCCCAGCCCTACAACCCTCAGGCCCTGAGGCCCCTTGGCCACCGCACGGGCACACTGGAGTTCATGGGTGAGGGGACCAGCTGCTGGCCAGGGTGGTGGGTGCAGGTACTGCCAGAGGGACAGCAGCCAGGGTTCACCCCACTTCATCCACATATGTGCTGTTTATTGAGTGTTTACTGAATGCAAGCAAGGAACTAAGTCCTTTATGTGGACTTTTCCAAATTGGTTTTTACAATAACCCTGGAGTTTGGTATAACGTGACCCTCCTTTTACGGATGAAGAAACAGAGGCATACTGAAGTTAAGTATTTGTCCAATCAGGCAGTTATAAATGGTAGAGTCAGGATTTACTAAATCTGAAAAGACAGGAGAATAAATTATTATTTTATTTAAATAAGGAAAACCAGCTACTATTTAGCTACCTTCTAAATACTTGACCAGTGTTATCTCTACCCCTCAGAGCATTCTACAAGCCACATTTTATAGATGAGGCAAGGGAGAGCAGTGTTAGTAAATCACCCAGGGTCCCACACGTAGAAGGGGCAGACCTGGGATTAGAGCCAGCCAGTCTAATTTCAAAGGCTCTTTATCTTGGTGTCTGAGCCCTACTTCAGAACTGACCCGATGGAGCCAGTGACCCTGGTTCTCAGCTTCTCTGGAGTTCTGGGCACCCCCACCATTCAGTGTAATCCCTCGGGTGTCCCACATCTCTCGGGGGGGGCTGCCCCCAACTGTGTCCTGCCTGCTTGTATTTGGGCCTGCTGCTCTGGTCTAAGGAACTGGCTTTATCCTGCTCCTCAAGCCTTCAGAGGCTCCCCTGCCTCACCCCATTCCCCTGCTACCAGGAAGCTGGGTGAGCTTAGCCTCTGTTCTCCTGTCAGCTCCTGAGATGGTGAAGGGAGAACCCATTGGCTCTACCACAGACATCTGGGGAGCGGGTGTGCTCGCCTACATCATGTGAGTACCCCCGCCTGACCATCCCCTCTGCCTGCACTGTGACCTCTGAGAACACGTTCTGCCTATGCCCTCTCCCCCGTGCACCACCTTCCCAGCACACACATGCACTCACACACCCAGGTATAGGGTGGCATTGTCCTTGAGCACTGTATACCTCAGAACCCCAACACTAATGTCCCCCAGGCCTGAGGATAGACCTTCAGTCCACATGTGTCAACCATACTATCTTCCACAACAGGCTCAGTGGATGCTCCCCATTCTATGAACCAGACCCCCAGGAAACAGAGGCTCGGATTATAGGGGGGCGCTTTGATGCCTTCCAGCTATACCCCAATACATCCCAGAGTGCCACCCTCTTCTTACGAAAGGTCCTCTCAGTACATCCCTGGTGAGTGAGCATCATCCCTGGCCACCCCCAGCACTTCCTGCACCTGACCTCAGACCAAGGTCCCCTAGCTCCTCTCTGCCCCTGATAATATATTGCTTCAGCTACTTCTACTAAATGGTCATACTACCTGCCGCTTAAATCCTGTAATGGCCCTATGAGAGGTAGAATCACTGTCCCCATTCCAGAGATTGAAAAGTGAGCCCCAGTTGCCGAAAATCACACACTCAGGTGTGGATCCAGGATTGGGATTTGGGTCTGGGGGAGGACAGAGCCCTGCCCACACCAGGAGCCACCACGCTGGGCCTCATGATCCCTGACTGGGCCTGGCAGGAGCCGGCCCTCCCTGCAGGACTGCTTGGCCCACCCCTGGCTGCAGGACGCCTACCTGATGAAGCTGCGCCGCCAGACGCTCACCTTCACCACCAACAGGCTCAAGGAGTTCCTGAGTGAGCAGCGGAGGCGCCGTGCTGAGGCTGCCACCCGCCACAAGGTTCTGCTGCGCTCCTACCCTGGCGGCCTCTAGTGGCATGGACCATAGCCCAGTCTCGGGCTTTGACTGGGGGTTCCCACCCAACGATGCAGTGGGACATTCCAGAGCCCACGCTGAGCGGGGTGGGCCTGGGGGCTTCGGATACCACCAGCAGCAACATCTGGCCAGGCTCTTACCTCATGGATCTGCGGGGACAGAGGCCCTGGGGCTTTGGCCTGATGCCACCTCAGGCCAGAGGCAGAAGTAGAGACCAGTTGGCCAGGCTGGGCAGGGGTGGGAACAGGCAGAGGGGCAAGAAGGGAATAGGGAAGTAAAAAGGAAATGAAGCCAAGGGAGAGGGAGGGGGAGACTCTAGGAAGGTTCTGGAGTAGGGGTCAGTGCATCTTGGGAGAGCAGGATGGGGAAGTGTGTGTGGCCGGCAAGGAGGAAAAGGAAGGAGCCCAAGGTGTCAGGGTGGAGGGCTGGGAGTGTTGGTGAAGCAGGGGCAGGATACAGAGACAGTGCCATGGAGCCAGGACATGAGAGAGGGCAATGAGGCATGGGAGGGAGAGGAGGGGGCCTCAAGTGAAGTGGGGCAGGCCAGCTGCTAGCATCCCCGGGAGGAGCAGAGTGGACAGCTGGAGCAGCAAGTGGTGACTCAAGCTGGATATTCCAGTGGATGCAGCTCTGGGCACTCCATGCTGGCATGATGTCCCCACCACCCCTCCATGGCCTTTGCCCTTCTTCCAATGGATATTTATTTATTTATTGACTTTTATGAAGTTTTCCCTTCCATTCAATCCCTGTTGCCCATGTTGTCCTGATCACCCCCAGCCATCCAGCTGTCTGTCTGTCACAAGGAAAATAAAAACGGGCAAGCAGCAGGTCTTGTGTATGGTCTATGGGGAGGGACAGTGGGGAAGGAGAGCGAGTCTTATGACAGGAACATTCTGCCTTCTCTGGGCCAGAGAGAGCTGAGGATTTGTTGACATACACTTGGGATATACAGCTAGCACCTTGGGACCTTCCAACCCCCTCACCTCTCCTTATTCCTAGAGAAAAGGGAGTCTGTGGTCTGCTTCTCCTCCTGTAGTTTCTGGAATGCTGGCGGACTCACTGAATCCCCCCAACACACGCACACATAGCGGACTTGGTAGCCCCCACCTCTTTTCCCTCATCACAACTTGGGGGAGGCTGGGCTCTAGGATAGGCTGACCCATACCCTAGTTCTGGCTCAGCCTCCTTCACTCTGCCCAGAAGACAGGCCAGCTATGGTCCTGACCCCTGGAGCAGAGTGGGTTTCCTCCTGATGGTGTCAAGAGTAGATGGGCGGCACCTGTGTCTTAGTGGATAGGGCGCCAGCCCCATATACTGAGGGTGGTGGGTTCAAACCCTGCCCCGGTCAAATTGCAACAAAAAAATAGCCAGGCGTTATGGCGGACGCCTGTAGTCCCAGCTACTCAGGAGGCTGAGGCTAGAGAATCGCCTAAGCCCAGGAGTTGGAGGTTGCTGTGAGCTGTGTGATGTCACGACAGTCTACGGAGGGTGATAAAGTGAGACTCTGTCTCTACTAAAAGAAAAAAAAAAAAGAGTAGATGGTAGGCCCATACTCCACAATCTTCGGGCCAACACACAAGGAATACCAGCTGGGAATGCTCTGGTCCGTCTTGTCTGGGGTTTTCCAAGGGCTAAGAGACATAGCCTAGACCTTTTGTCCACACAGCAAGTTAAGGTGTCTGCTAGGTGCTAAGGCACTCTGACTCCAGCTATTCCCCTGCAATACCACAGAATGATCACTGAGGCACAACTGAGCTGCCTTGCCCTGGTATGAGGTGGAGTAGAAGAAGCTAGCTCTCCCCATGTTGAAAATTCTATTCTTGGCAAAGTAAAAGGGACAAAACCTTCAACCGTGAGCAGAGAGAGTTGGCACTAGTGTGTTCTGATTGAGGTTGAGGGCCCCTTGGCTCCCACTCAAACAGCCCTTTTACTCAACCCAACCCGGGCTCTCTGGCTTCCCAGGACCCCAGGGAAGAAGCAAGCCCCATCACCATAAAATAACAGGATGGAAAGCCAGCTGGAAGGGACTAGAGAGAAGACTTGTCTACCTGTCATTTTAGCAATGAAGATATACAGTTTGCCTCTGAGAATCTCCAATCCCCTACACGCTGCAAGTGTTTTTTTTTTTTTTTTATAAAAATGAAGTGCCTGAACTCATATTTTGATAAGTGGTAAAATTCCTCTCCTGTCTCCCCCCTGATCTTGAGTTCCCTTCCCATCTCCATTGGAAATGGCATGAGAACTGCTTGTTCCAAACCCGGAGGAGCAAAGGTAATTTATGTCAGCAGAGCTGTGTCAAAATTGCTCTGATCAAAAGGTGACAGTGCCCCATAACTGGGTGGGGATTTACAATGAATGAAAGCAATGCTCCCACCTGGAGCTCTGGCCTGAGCAAACTGGAATCCAGACATGCCCCAGAGGGGTTAATTGAACCCCTTTTCCCCAGGCAGTTTGATCAATGTGCCAGTTTATGGTCCCAAAATGGCTTGGGCAGATGTAGGGTTAGGAGCCAGTGATGGTGCTAATCTCCAGGGACAGTGCAGTCCAGCCAGAACCTACCATGTCACATTAAGGGAAGTGAGTGGGGAATGGCGTGGAGGAGCTGCTATTCTCAAAATCTTCCCTGTCCCCTCTCAGGTTTATTTCAGTCGGGGAGCATAGTGTAGAAATGGCAACCCTGGACTCCTAGGGCCAAGGTGGAGGTGAGGGAAGAGTAAGATGCTTCTGGATAGGTCTTGACAGTTACGTAGCTCTGTTGTGATTAGCTATATAAACCATGAAGTCTGTGGTCACTCTGGCTTTATTCAGGGATGCTCCCACAGCTGGCACCAAACACTCAAACCCCCTCAACCGACTGAGTTTGGAAACTGACCTGAGTGTGAAGCTGCCCCAGCAGAGACTGAATCTCTTGTCAATTAGGGGCCATGTCTGGTCCTCCCAAGGATAGGATGGATACCCTTTGCCCTGGGAGGGGATAGGGCCATGTCCAGCTGTCCAGCTGTCCAGGTGCTGACATATAGCGCACCCCAGAGCATCTCGGGTTTCCCCCAATCCCTACCCCCGATCTGCCCTAGTGGCTGAGCCAGCATCCCAAGCATCCTCAGGCTAAATAAGGAGCCTGCTTGGGTCAAAGGGGTGGGGGATGGGGTCCCTGGGGGCTTGGGCAACCATGCCAAACAAGGCAAGGAGGGGAGTGATGTATAAAACCAAGCACAGAGCTGAGCACCTGTCTGAGTGCACCCCTACTGTATCATCTGGAAGGCTCTGTGCCGCCTGCAACCCAGTCAGCGGACTCAAGTCTAGGTCAACCCCTCCAGGGTGAGTTTGATTCTCAGAAAAGCTCCAGATGCTCCCACCCCTGGCAATGTTCTGATCAGATGGGGAAAGGGCCAAAGCTGAGAACCTCTGTCTCAGCCTGGATCCCCATGTTTGTCTGCTCCCCAGATGTCTAAAGCAGCTCCCACAAAAACCCCAGCAGCTTCAGCCCCACCTCCTGGATGTACCCTTGATATCAATGACCCCCAGGTGCAGAGCGCTGCTATTCGCATTCAGGCCTCTTACAGGGGCCACAGGTGAGGGGGAGCCCTGGAGCTCTGCAGAGGAAGGGAGCTGCAGAACACTCCTGAATAGGAATGAGGGGGGAGGTACAGTGTCAGGAGCCACTAGAGTCATTGGACTGAGGGGTGAGCAGTTACTGAGGTGTGGAAGGGTGGCCGGCAAGAGTGGATAATTTTATCAGGGTAATAATTCAGAAGCAGTCCCCTTCCCTACCAACCCCCACGTTTAGGGGTCTGGTGGGCCTAGGGATGGGCAGGAAAGAATGTCCAAGGAACTGTGAGCCCTTACCCCTCCCGCGGGTAGGTCCCGGAAGGAGCTGCGCGAGAAGGGGCCACCGAGGGTGCTGGAGCCGCTGAAGGATGTGGTGCTGATAGAGGGAAGCGCGGCCAAGCTGACTTGCCGCATTTCTGCTTTCCCGGACCCGTTCATCCGCTGGAGCAACGACGGCAAAGAGCTGCGCGACGGGCCCAAGTATCGTTATGTCTTCGAGGACCCTGATGTAGTGGCACTGGTGGTGCGCCATGGTGAGCTGGCAGACCTGGGCCAGTACAGCATCAACGTAACCAACCCCTTCGGCCAGTGCTCGGACACCGCGCGCATCCTCGTGGAAGGTACGCTCGCCCTAGGCGCAACGCCAAGGCGCAGAACGCACCACCCAGCGGACGCCCGTAGTCTGGGCCAACCAGGCGCCTTTACCGCTGAGCCTAGCCATTGGGTCCTGGCCAGCCGACCAAATCGGGCACAGCCTGGGGCGTATTGCTGCGCTGGTAGTGTATGTAAGTCCTTCTCTTCCTTAAGATAGGGTCCCACACAGTCTGAGCAGTCCATCGTGGGCTACTCTAGGTCCCTGGGGTCACACAGCTAGCCAGAGGAACACCCAAGGTTAGAGATAGATTTTCTGGCTCCTAACCCTGGGCAATTTCCACTGCTGAGAGTCATCTCCGAGGTCCCACAAGATGTGAACAATTCGGGACTTTCACTCGCTTTATTTCTCTTGATCCTCCCAGCGACAAAGGAGTGACAGGGATAAGTCCCGTTTAACAACTAAGATGAAACCAGAGAGGTTAATGATCTGACTAACGTCACAGTGAGTTAAATGCATCTCCTATTTAGGGCCGGATGTTAGCTGGGGAGGTGATGCGCTGGCCATGCCTCATCTCTAGGTCCCTCACTGGGTCGCTTTCCCCTTCCCTTCCTCAAGTCCCCGCGAAGATTCAAAAGGGACCCGACAACACCAAGGCGCGCAAAGGCACCACGGTGACACTGACCGCGGAGATCCTGGGCGAGCCTGCGCCCGACGTGGGCTGGACCAAGGACGGGGAGGACATCGAGGAGGACGGCAGGCGAGGGCCGGGAACAGTGGCAAGGGCAGGGCCTGGGGCTGGAACCTGGGCAGGACTGAACCCGCAAACACGGCGGGACTGGGAAGAGGGCGGACATCTGGGAAGAGCAGAGCCTTAGCGAACGCGGGTGAACTGACCCACGGCTCCACCCTTTCCCTTCCGCCCGCTCCCCAGGGTGTTTTTCGAGATTGGCAGTACCACCACGACGCTGACCATTCGCCGGGCTACCCCCGAAGACAGCGGCAAGTACGAAGTGTACGTAGAGAACAACCTGGGCATGGACCAGAGCTTCGCCCGCGTGGACGTTGCCTGAAAAGGGCCATCCGACCTTTCGCCCTGGCTCCAAGCCCAGGGGCGGGTGGGACCGACAACCCTCTTCCATCTTGTTTAATAAAGCGGCTCTCTCTGACCCTCTGCCTCTATTCTGTTTTGTAGCGTCGCCATTCCCTCTTTCCTGCACCCGTGCCCAGACTTATTCCAGACCAACACACCAAGGTCACAGAATGTTGGGAGTCAGAGGGAAGTTTGGAGAGTGCCGGGTCTAGTGCTTCATTTACAGAAAGCTAATCTGAGATAGGGTTTCTCTCACCGTCGGATGCTCCTGTGTTTCCCGGTGGGATGTGCCATCGAGCCTAGGACTATGCCTTCCCTTCCTTTGTGTGCCTGAAGCCCACCTCCTGAAGCCCAGCTCCCAGGTCGCGCCCCTTCCAAGTCCCCTGCATTCCCGTCCTCTCGCTTCTCCCTGTGACCTAGTCAGTGCTCTATTTCTGCTGCTGCCCCCAGGCCCTTGGTAGGTTGGCCTCCAGGCTTAGGTTCCACCCTCAGCTTCTCAGGCCCCACCCTTCTCATTTGATCCCGCCCCCTCAATTACTTGGCTACAGCCCCAGGGTTCATCACCTCTTTCCTTTTCTCTTGTAAAGTTAGAAAGGTGCGTGGGGGGAGGGGGGAAGAGTCTTGAGAACTACAATTCCCAGCAGACCTTGCGAGGGAGTTCTCGCGAGTTGCGAGAAGACACGTGCGCGGAAGGAGCCAGCCGTAGCGAGCGGCAGAACTGGCAGAAAGAGAGCTAGTGGTAAAGGGAGCTGGTGGAGGGGCGGCCGGAGGGGTAGGGGCAGGGGCCGGCCACCTACGCAAAGGGAGGTCTTGGAGCATCTGGCTGGCTTTCTGCGCGTTCACTCCTGTGTTGGTCTCGCTACCCATGGCAACTAGAGGCTAGAGTTTATGGGCCCCTCAGTTGTGGGGTTCCAAGGGTTGGCAATTAATCCTCCGATTCAGAGATTCACACCTGTCTTCAGTACTCAGGGGGTTGGTAGGTTCAGTGTTTAGGATGCCAAGGGAACCTGTCTTTTGATTCGCGATTCAACATGTAGAGGTTAGTTTTAGGATTCCTGTTCACCTTATAGAGAATCCTTTTGCTAGGATTGGAGTTTCATCAAATGCAGATCAGAGTCAGTTCAATACTCAGGGTTTATGCTTAGGATTGAAGTTAACTATCTGGGACTCGCTAAGGGCTTGCAGTTTAATATTCAGGTCTTGAATTGGGATTCAGAGCTTACCATCCAGACCAAAGATGCAACAATTTGGGAAGAAGTGTGTTCGTGGTTTCTGGTTTTTGAATTTTGGGGCCAGGGAAGGGTGTCTCTCCCACGTTTCTGAATTTACAGAATTTGTTCATGGACAGAGGGAAGTCTGTTATAGATCAAATTGTGAGGTGTGAATTTCAGAATTTGGGAGGCATCAACTGTGAGGTTTGAAGGCCAAATGGAATCTGGGTTGGGATTTGAGATGTGTAGTATTTGTGAGATGTTGTGTCCCATAAAACTTTGGATTTACATCTTTGGGACTTGGGGTTTGGTTGGGGTGTGATCTGAGCTTGATTTCTCTGTTGGGATTTGATGTTTAGGTAGCGGTCACCATCATGCTTAAAGCTGTGATCCTGATTGGAGGCCCTCAGAAGGGTGAGGTGCCAGGGAATGGAGGAAGGAGTTGGGCTGGAGTGGTTGGTGGGATGGAGGCAGAGGAAGGCAAAAAGCTGAAACGTTCTCCTCTTTCCACTTGCAGGGACTCGCTTTAGGCCCTTGTCTTTTGAGGTGCCCAAACCACTGTTTCCTGTAGCTGGTGTCCCTATGATACAGCACCATATTGAGGCCTGTGCCCAGGTAACCCTATAGGCTCTCCTGTCTGACCTCACCTCCTGCTCATCCCCTTCATGACATATTCTCTCTTTCTCAACTGTGATCCCTTCCCACCAGGTATAATTCCAACACCATCATTCACAGCTTACAGTGTGAATGGCTACCCACTAAAGTTGTGTAGTACAGCTGTCCTGCTGTCTTCCCCTAATCTAATCTCTCATCTGGCCTCTTCCTGCTCAAGATTTCACTCTGTTTTTAAAGTATGGCATGTGAAATCTGGCAGTGATCTTAGAAACAATTTAAAGCTATGGCATGGGGACCCTTCATGAAAACCAAGCACAAGATTCATAACCTGATGACTATGGAGCTCATTTCTTTATTGCTTTTGACAAAGTTTTGGTTTGAGTTCAGACTGCCTGCTGTGAGGCCTCTTGTAAATTTCAAACCCACTCTGAGCCTGTGTCCTTATCTATAAAATGGGGGTGATTAGACCTACTTTTGGGGTGGCAAAGCTTAGAAATGATGTTTGTCAAGTGCCTACTACAATGCAGGCCCTTAGTAAGTGGTACCCTTACCTTACACTGACTGATCTCAAGTTTAGACTGACAGATAATAAACATGGAGTGAGACTAATGGATTATCCTTTAATGCAGCTTGGTAGGCAAAATCTTTCCTACAGTGGGTCCCACTTCAGGTGGGTGAGAGTAATAGTAAGAGATTGGAAGATCAGGCCTGAGATTCTTTCTAACTTCCTCATTGTCCAGAGGGGAAAACAGAGGCTGGGTGTGGTCTCAACCACACCCAGGATTTTCCTAACACTTCTTATGGGACATTTTTTTCTCCTAACTTCTCTTGTTCTCAGGTCCCTGGGATGCAGGAGATTCTACTTATTGGCTTCTATCAACCTGATGAGCCCCTTACCCAGTTCTTAGAAGCTGCCCAGCAGGAGTTTAACCTTCCAGTCAGGTGTCTGTGCACACGTACATATATAGGGGTGGGAGGGGCTTCTGAGTTCTCAGGAGTGGGTTGAATTAGCACTGGGCAGAATTCATACCTGTACATACTAGAAGGATCCTTAATTGGACATCTCCAAATCCTTGAATATATGGAGAATCTCTATGGGCCCTAGGCAGGAGTAATCCTGGGAGCAGGGTGTGGTCAGGTGCACTGGCTCATGGTATCTGTCTCCTTAGATGCACTGAGCTGGTTCTGGGGTCCCTGGGGACAGGTACCTTCAGGAATTTGCACCCCTGGGCACAGGGGGTGGTCTTTACCATTTTCGGGACCAGATCCTGGCTGGAGGCCCCGAGGCTTTCTTCGTGCTCAATGCTGATGTCTGCTCTGACTTCCCCTTGAATGCTATGTTGGCTGCCCACAGACGAGACCGTCACCCTTTCTTACTCCTGGGCACCACGGTGAGGGGACAGGGAGGGCTAGAGGGTATAGAGAGGGTGATGCAGAGAGCTTCCTGGAATGCTGGTATCAGGGAGGCAGGGACAGTCCTGGAGTTGGAGCGGGAGCTGGCATCTGGAGAGGAGAACCTGTAGCAGGAATGGCAGCAGCAGTGGAGACCCCAAGCCCTCTGGCTGTTCAGAAGTAGGGAGGGGGGAGGGCAGCTGTCAGTTCTCGCCCTTGCTGAAGGCCTGTCACTGGCGGAGCTGCGTGCCAGGTGCTATAGGGGAAAGGGAGAAAAAAAGAAAAAACGGACCTGGCTGCCCTACAGCAGGCAGGTCACTGTCTCGGGTATGTCTGTCTTTCAGGCTAACAGGACACAGTCCCTCAACTATGGCTGCATTGTTGAGAATCCACAGACGCATGAGGTGAGAGCAGAGGGGCTGTGCGGGTGCCCGCTCTGTGAGTCATTCCCCTATTCCACGCCTCTAGAGAATGCTGAAATGCTATGGGGCGGACCCCAGTCTTGTTGAACAGGTGGGACACTTCCCCAATTAATCATCTTATATCCCTTTGGGAAAGGTTGGCTGGGGAAGGGGTAATAGTCCATGTCTATGAGCATGGTGCTCAAAAAAATACATGTACAAAGTGCTGTGAGAACACAAAAGGGGGGCCCAGCCCAGCCTTGCCTACATAGGGATGGGGAGGGCTTCCTGGAGGAAGTGAGATCTGAGCTGGGTCTGATTTGTTTAGATGAAGAAAGAGAAAGGACATTGCAGGCAAAGGGAACAGCATGCGCACAGGCATGGAGGCAGCAAATGGCATAATGCCTCCATAGAAGAGGAGAGTGTAATAGGCAAGTCAGGCAGTCTCATCTGTTTGTCACACTCCCTGCCCTGAGCCTAAGAAACTGTCACACACCTCTTTTATTTGTTCCTGCTTTAATTTAAAACATACATACAAACACACATGCAGACACATGTGTTTTGTGCCGGGCACCAGATAGATATGAGAGAAACACAGCCAAAGGCACAGTCCCCCACTGTCAGATTGCCCTCAGTCTAGTGGGAGAGACAAAGTCAAAAGTCAACCTTTGCAAATGACACAGTGTCACAGGTGAGGTGTGGTCACAGACCAGAGGTGCTCAGGCAAGAATAGCTAACTCTGAGGCCAGCAAGAGAGGACTCATAGAGTGACAGTGTCACCTGGGTTTGAAAAGGTGTTTTTTCCAGATGAAGAGATGGGAAAGGGCATTCCAGGCACAGGCATGCATGGTCACCGAATTATGTTCTGGGAGTGCTAGGAGATGGGGAGGGTCGAGCGGGGAAATGTGGAGTTTGGACTTATCTGAAGGTGAATCAGGTGACAGCAATTGTTGCATGATTTAAAGCCAAGCAGTGGCAGAACATGTACTGCATTTTAGAAAGACCACCTTGGCAGCAGGGAGGGCCTGGGGATCACAGGGTCTCAGGGGACTCTGGCAGTGGGCTTCTCCTCTACTGAACCCAGCTTACTCTGTCCTCAGGTCCTGCATTATGTGGAGAAACCCAGCACATTTATCAGTGACATCATCAACTGCGGCATCTATCTCTTCTCCCCTGATGCCCTGAAACCTCTTCGGGATGTCTTCCAGCGCAATCAGCAGGATGGGCAACTGTGAGGCAGGCCCCATGACCCTGTGACCCCAAGTACTCCCATTCCCCAACCCAGAACACTCCAGTCTCTGCAGGCTCCATCTCAACCTGCTCACTTTCCTACTCCCTCCTCCCTCCTCCCTTCTCCACCTGTCATCTCCAGCCAGCCTCCTGAGCCCCTCCCCTTCTAACCTCATTCTGTCCCTCTTCCTTATCCATCCCAGTTCCTCTGTCACAGACTGCCCACTCCCCTCCTGATCCATTTCTCTGAAGCCCTGAGTATCCCCGAGACATCTTTCAGAACAGGCTGCAACACACAGTTCGGTGCACACGTGCTCAGTGTAGACACGGCCACACACACTCTCAGACTGAGGCTCCCCTTGGAATCTAGCACCCAGAGTTTTGCTCACCACAGTCTCAGGGTCACCTTCCTAGGCCCCAAAGCCATTCCTTTCTAGGGACCCCTTCCTTTACCCTCCCCTGCCAGTCTCCCCATCTCATGCATTTTTCACTCATGGCCATTTCTCACTCCCATCCATGTCTCTGCTTCTCTCTCCACCTCTCCTGGCCTTTCTGTCTATTTCTGCTGAGCTGGCATCTCTACCATCTCTCTCTCTCTCTCTCTCCCTCTCTTTCTATGACTGTCTCTGCCCTCACCAGCTGCCTTGCTCTGGGGTGAGTCTGTCTGTTTCATTCCATCCAGTGAGGGGGAGGGTTACTTGTGGGAGGATAGAGGATTAAATGGGGAGGAGAATGTGCACATAGGGAAAACTCCTTTTGGACATGGGGACACCGAGCAGGGATGGGAAGGTCTGTGCCTGGGGCTTCCTTGTGATAGTGCCTACCAAGCTGGGGCTGGGGGTAGGAGAAATGTTCCTGGGGTGTGAGCAGCCTTTTGGAGAAGAGGTAACCAGACCTGGAGAGGGGCTTGGAGGAGGCAGTAGGAATCCCTCTAATTCCTGTCTCTGAGAGACTGTATTGGCCCCACAGGTGGGAGGGGGGTGCCCTTCTAGGTGCCTTCTTTTCCCACCAGGGAACTGATGTTAGCATTCTTGCTTTCTGCCAGGGAGGACTCTCCAGGCTTGTGGCCGGGGGCAGGTACCATCCGCCTGGAGCAGGATGTGTTCTCAGCCCTGGCAGGACAGGGCCAGATATATGTGTACCTCACTGACAGTATCTGGAGCCAGATCAAGTCTGCAGGGTATGAGAGGCTGAGGGTGGAGTGTTCTATGGCTCTTATGAGGAGGCTTGGGTTACCTGGAGGTTGAGACTTTGGGGTAGTGGGCACAGGCCCTGCTGGCCCCTGAGCCCCTATCCCTACCTTGTGGCTCCCAGTTCAGCCCTCTATGCCTCCCGCCTCTATCTGGGCCGTTATGAATTCACTCACCCAGAACGGCTGGCCAAGCATACCCCAGGAGGTCCACAAATCAGAGGTATCCACCCTGCCCCAATTCTTAACCTTTGTCCTTTGCCCCATCCCCCTCTGCCCTCTGAGCCATGACTCCTGACCTCAGGTCCAGAGTTGAAGTCTCAATCCCTGCTTCTTCCCATTCAAATATGGTTTGGGGTATTTGGCCCCAGAGCCTTTCTTCTGCTTCTAGGAAATGTTTACATCCACCCAACAGCTAAGGTGGCCCCATCGGCTGTGGTAAGCAGTGGGCCCAGCCCTGGGGAGAAGATGGGTGGTGGTCAGGAAGGGTGGATGCCACAGATCTCTACTTTGTCACAATCTGAAGTGTGGCCTTGAGCAGGTCACTTCCCCCTCATCTGTTCTAGGAAGGAATTGGACTGGGGATCCACAAATCTCTCTAGGGCTTATAGTACGTGCTCCTCTTCACAGCTGGGCCCCAATGTCTCCATTGGCAAAGGGGTGACGGTGGGTGAGGGTGTGCGTCTCCGGGAAAGCATTGTCCTTCATGGAGCTACGTTACAGGTAGGCACCAGGGTACACACGGCAGTGTATGGCACCCCAAGGGGCCTTGTATGCCCTTCAGAGCAAAAAAGGGTGAACTCCATGGGCTCTGCATCTGGCCATACCTCTGACATGAACACCACATACTCCAACCCCTACCCTCTTCCTGCTGCTCTTCCCTCACCTTTTACCATCCTGTTGGACAGGAGCACACGTGTGTCCTACACAGCATTGTGGGCTGGGGGAGCACCGTGGGACGCTGGGCCCGCGTGGAGGGTACCCCCAATGACCCCAACCCTAATGACCCCCGAGCCCGCATGGACAGTGAAAGCCTCTTCAAGGACGGGAAGCTGCTGCCTGCCATCACCATCCTAGGTATGGCTTCCCTGGGGCCTGGGGTTGAGAACCTGCACAGGTGATGGCCTGCAGTCTTCTGAGTGTGTCTGAGTTTCTTCTTTTAGCAAACAGTTAGCAAGTGCATGCTGTGTGCCAGGCCCGTGTGAGTCACTGGGGGCATGAGGCCAGGGGGGCAGATGGGTTGGGAAGGATCCCTCCCTGCTGGCAGTGGCCCTCAGCTCCTGCCGTGACCTCCCTCTGGTGGCCCGTCCACACTGCAGGCTGCCGCGTCCGGATCCCTGCCGAGGTGCTCATCTTGAACTCGATTGTTCTGCCACACAAGGAGCTGAGCCGAAGCTTCACCAACCAGATCATCCTTTGAGGGGGGCTGCCAGAGGCCCCCTCAACTCCCACCCGCTCCTCTGGAGGCTGCTCTGTTTGGCCAGCCTCTGTCCAGGAAAGACCAGAGGAAGCTAGGCAGGACCTTCATATTCCGGGAGCAGTGTGGGTGGCCCAGGACTCCTAGCTTCCCTCCCCACTCCCTAATAAACCCGGTGAACCTTGGAGCCAGCATGGACTCCGCCTGTGCCTGGGCTGGGGGGTGGGGGGCGGAAGCGGGGCAGCTGAGTCAGACCCCCCCCAACATTAGCATTTAAATTGGAGTCGTAGCTGCAGGCTCATGAATAATGAATCTGGAGCCCGAGTAAATCTCCCCCTCCCACCTCAGCCTCTGATACTCTCCTGGGCTCCCCACCCCCTAGGTCCTACCCTTGCTTGCCTGCCTGCTGTCCCTCCTCCCTGAGCTTGGCTCACGCTCCCAAGTATAAGGATCCCACAGGGCATGGTGAAAGATTCTGGTTGGGTGGTGGGCACAGGAGTGGGGGCCACAGGCCTGGAGGCTGGTCCGCATGGCCCACTCTGCTTGGTTCCTGCAGAGCCCCATTCGTGGCCTGTGTTCCGAGTTGCCAGCTCCATCTGCTCCCAGCCTTTTGGCAGGATGGGGGTTTCGCCCCCGCCCTAGACCTAGAGTCTCAGTCTTCAGCTCCCCTGGTAGGCAGGGTGCGTCTGAGCCCTTGCCTCTCTTTCTGGAAGCACAGTGGGAGGTGCCCTGTTCTGGGAGGGGCCAGTCCATCGATCACCCTAGCTCTGCCCTTTGGGAGGTTTCCACTCTACTCTCTCTAACATCTTTCATGTTTGCCCATGACCCCCATGTGCCCCTCTAGGTGCCCCCCTTTTCCCAGCTGTGGGTGCAGAGCCGAGTTGCCAGATGAGCTGGTAATGATCGTAATCTGCTAATTGAGAGGAATCTAATTACCCGAAGAGAATGGGGGGGGGCAGGGCGTGGGTGGAGGGAGGAGGGGGTCCTGGCAGCAGGCAGGGGTGGCAGGCGGCAGGGTGCGGGTGCCTTGTTAGCACCAGGGTCTGGGACAGAGCCCAGGATTTCATGGCTTCGTAGCTGGGCAGTTAGGAGATGTGCTTCCTCTGGAGTTGGGGATTGGGCTGGATGTGACCTCCTAGCCCTCTCAGGCCCTGCAGGCTTTGTGGGAGCATGTGGAGAGTACCTCAGGGGTTTTGACAGTCCTGTCCTATAACCTGCCTCTGCTCATCCCTGCCTCCAGCCCAGACTTCCATCATCCGTCTGCATGGGGCTGGAAGGGGGCTGCAGGTCCCCACTTTGGGTCTGGGGTCATCATACCAAGATGAAAGAGGAGATGGGCCCTAGGGTACAGGTCTGGGTCCCTTCCTTCTCCTCCCCCTCTTCCTGACCCTTCTGTTCCGAGTGGTTGGCAGAGGCCATGGCAGCTCCATCATAAATATGATAATTTAATTATTTTCTCAGCAAAACACCGTGAAATCCAATAAGTCTGTGTCAGGCCCTGGCCCCCGGGATCCCCGTCCTAGACCTAGCCGGGGTGGGGATGTGATGGGGAGAGGCTTGGAAGGGGACAGGGTCAGTGTTTGAAGGGGAGTCAGCTAGTAAAGCCAGATCTTTGTAATTAACATGCTCCACTAGGCTGAGGGGGCCATGGTTGGGGGTCTCAGAAAGACAGAGGTAGTAATGTCCCCCACTCCTCTCCAGCCTGATTTTGTGGAAGGAGGGACCTAAGGTGTGGGAGCACCTTCCCTTTGGAGGGGGAGCAGGGAGCCCCCTTCCACCACCTCTGGGACCCTGCACCCAACCTTCATTGGCCCTGTTGGGGTAGGAGGGTGCGGGCCCCAGGGAGGGATTGACTAGGGAGAAACAAGAGGGAACGGATGGAAAGTGGGGGGTGAACGGGGGGAGGGATGCGGGGGAGGGGTGTGCTCCTGCCATTAGTGCTTTTTTTGGTTTCCATAAAAAGATTATTCTGTAGAATCAGCGAGGGGGAGCAAGCTGGGGGCCGGGGAGGGGGGTGGGTCCCTGGCACCAAGCTGGATGGGGCTATTGGGAAGGAGAGCTGGGGACAGGGACTGAGTGTGGAGAGAAATTTGGATGGGCTTCAGGAGCCAGTGGAGGGGAGAGCCTGAGCCAAGAACACAGAAGGGGGAGGCTGGTTAGGCTGGGGCAGGGTGGAGCAGGGTGCTCATCTCTCTCCTGTCCCTTTGGCCAAGCTGTCTAGGACCCAAGTCCCACCCTCATCTCGATCCCTCCCCAGGCACTTAGCTGCCATTACCGGGGGAGCAGATTGCAACCCCCTCCCCCTCTCTGGGAAGCAGGCACAGCTGGGCCCCGCTACATCTGCCACATCAGCCACATCAGCAGGAGCACAGCTGGGTGTGCCCAGAGCCTCGTTCCCCCAAAACACAGAGGGTGGGCAGGGGCCAAGGAGAGCCCAGACCCCCGAGACATACACACTGACACCTCTGCCAACAGACACATACTCCTTGAGGCAGAGCTACACCCACCAACACACGCTCCCTCGTGTGCAGAGACGGGAGAACTGGCAAACACGCAATTACCCAGCCCCGCCTGCCACCCCCGCTCCCCTCCCCCAAGCCCTCCTCTTCCCTTTCCTTTCCCTGGGACTCCCCTCCACCACCAGGGACACCTCTGAGCTGCCCTGGGTTCTAGTAGGAAGCAGGGGGAGGCTCAGGGAGCAGAAGGGCAGGGGGTGCTGAGGTGTGAGCCCCGCGAAGCTACCTGCCCTCCTTCCAACCTCATAACCCTCCCCACAAAGTAACCCTCCCAAACTCTGGTCCTTACTGAAGCCTGAATATGATGGGGTCTCTGCCCTGTTCCCTGTTCTTGGGTTCCATTGGCCACCTCAAGGAGGTGCTGTGTGTCCTCAGTCTCTCAGCGGTTCCCAGGGCTGGGCCCTGCCACTCCGCCCCATAATCCACTGGTACCCTACCCTCAGCAGGGTGCTGTCTGCTTAGCTCTGCAGCCCCTGACACACATTGGGCATGTCCCCATCAATGACAGAAAGGCCCCCTCCCCAGAACAGACAGATCAGGAGTTCTTTCCTCCTTTCCCAGTCTGTCACCACCTCTAGGCCCCTGATTAAATCCTGTCCCTTTTGCAGCCCTCATTTTTCCCATTCATCTTCTTGGCCTTGGTGTCTTGCCCTCAACCCTCTCCTCCCTGTCCCCCACCCCATCCCACACCTCCCCCCCATGCCCCTCAGAGCTTTAATCCCTCCTGCTGCTGTGCAGCCTTATCTGCTCCCAGCAGCTTTAGCTGCTGCAAAGCCCTCTCCCCCTCCTTTTCTGGATCTCCCCCTCCTTCCCCAGCTCTCTCTGCTCTCTGGCCAGCCCCCACTTCCTGGCCAGCCTGTCTCTGCACTCAGGCTCCCTTTGTGGTTCCTGGATGACCCCAGCTGTACACCCCAGTGCCCTTTGCCTTTCTCCAGCCTCAGCTCCGAGGTCGTGAGCTGTCTACCCACTCCCACGGTGGCCTCTTCCCTCCTAACCCTCCCCACAGGCCCCACAGACTTTGTTAGTTTCTGGCCAACCAGGATTTTTTATCTCACCTCTCTCTGCTCTCTCTTTCCTGCTCCCCCCACCCCCATGTTGTACCTGGTCCCCTTCAATCCCAGAGACCCATTGCCTCAGCTTGGGAGCATCCAAAAAGGGATGGAGATGTTGGTGTGAAACACAGGAGAGGCGCTGGGCTGGGCTTGCCCCAGGAGGATGGGGTGGGGGGTGCAAAGATAGTGGGGGCAGGGCCTGACGGTGGGATGCTAACCCTCTTCAGTCGCCTCAGATCACGTTCGGGCCTCCCCACCCCCCTTCGCTGGGACTCTCATTAACCGCTTCTCCTGCCTCGTCCGCAGCATAAATAACCCAGATAAATCAGCCGCCGTCCGCCCCCCGCCCCTCGCCCCCGCACAGCCCGTTTGTCACCGCTGCTCGCTCACCAGCCAGGCCTGGCCTAGCCCTGGCCCGGTCCCCCCCATCCTTATCCCTTCCCACCCGTGTCTGTCCCACACTGGCTCTTCCCTTGGTCCACACCAGGGCCAGGTGTCTAGGCTGGGGAGGATGGCATGGGGTGTCCCTGAGAGTAGGGGAGGCTGGGGACTGTTTAGGAGTTTGGTGTCATGTAGTTTATGAATAGAGCCAGCCAGGTAGGGAGTCTGGGGATCAGCTTGGGGGTCCCTGTGCTGAGGAGGAGCTCCCCAAGTTGGATCCTGGGAGGTCTTCAAGTCTCCCTTGTGGGCATTTTGCCCCAAATGTCCATGCCTCCTCTCAGGGCCCTGAGCCAAGGAGTCCTACCCCCCCCAGTCACCCCCGTCGGCCCCTTCCTCCCATCCTGCGCCCTGCTTAGTCTCTTCAGTCTCCACCTGCCAGTCTGTCTACCACTTTCTTTCTCACAGCGGGAAGCCTAGTTCATCCCCTGGTGGGTGGAGGCCGGCGGAGATCGGACCTGAGAGCAAATCTGGGGAATGAGGACTGTGGGAGGGTCAGGAGCTTTGGCTAGGGCTTCCACGTTCTGACCCTGGAATACCCACTCTCTGTCTTCCCAGACTGCCCCCACCCAGCTTAGGTCCTGGCTGGCCACACTTGGCCCTGATGCTTCGATATAAGGGGCAGCTGGTCCCCCCAGGAGTAGGGGGGCAGCAGCAGGGAGGGATGGGGGAGCTTGGGCCCAGGGCTGGGGTGGGGGTGGGGAAGAAGCTGGGCTGGGCCCCAGGGACCAGCTGGGCAATGAGCCGGGGAAGCAGCCGGGAGGCTAAATGAGGGAGATTATCACCCAACTGCAGCCGGGCAGAGAGGGAGGCAGGCAGGGAAGCGGGAAGAGGGAGGGGAGAGGGGATGAGACCAGAAGCGAAGGGGGTATAGACGGACTGGGAGGGGGGCTGAAAGAGATTGGAGAGGAGGGAAAGGTCAAGAGATGAGCTGGAAGGATGGGGGCACCCACTGAGCATAACCACATTCCTGGAGGTCTGGGAGCCTAGATGGTGGGGACCTGGGGACAGTCGCAGATAGCTGGCTGTGGGGCATTGATGGGGTATACATGTGGTTAACTGCTGCTCCACATCCCAGAAGACTGGCAGTTCCCTCACAGCCCCCAATCCCCTGTTCCCCCATACCCAGTTACCACCCTACTTCATTCCTTATAGAAGTCAAAGCCTTCCTGCCGTCCCTCAGGAGGAATGAGGGTGTGATTTGAGCCAGGATGGATGAAGGCTACTATGTTGTGGGGAGAGTGTGACCTCAACATCACAGTGGATGGCAAGGCAATTTAGAGACATATACAGAATCCAGGGCAGCTCTGGGTGCTGGGGTAAGGTTCGGGGGCAGCTCCCTGCTTTCTTGGCAGAGCCCCAAACTGAAATAACCTTAAAAAAGCAATTAAATCACTTCTTCTAAAAAACCAGTAAAGAAAAATCAATATTGGGAGAAAGGGGAAGAAAAAGAAAGATGGGGAGGAACAGTGGGGAGAGCTCTGGAAAGTCTAAAAGTCTACCAGGGAGGGGAGAGCATGGAAAGGCGCTTGCCTGGGCAGGGGGCAGGGAGGGGGCATTTGTAGCCACTTGGACACTCTCAGTGCCAACTCAGCAGCTGTTTCCAAACCAACTCTATTTTCCCCTTTGGGACACTGTGTCCCTCTCAGCCACATGCAACACCTGACCCCAGGGGTCTTATCTGCCTGGCTTGGAGAGTCAACTGACCCAGATTCATCCAGGCCTGTGGGGAAGCCCAGGTGTGAGGTCCCTGAGGAAGCCACTTTGCGGAAAGTCTAGGGACAACCTAGCCAGGGCACCACACGTGGCTAAGGTTGGGTGTGGGGACAGGATCCATGCTGGAACAACCCTGATGGAGCCTGACCTGGTCTTGTAGCCAAGGTGAGCAAAGTGGCTCCCTGCCCCCAAGGGAGCCATCCCTGGGTCTCTCCCCTGGGGCCAGGCCTGACGCAGGAGGCAGGGTGGCTATTGGGCAGCCGGTGGACCTCGGGCTCTAATCCCCAGCAGCTGCCGTTTCCCTCAGATCGATTCCTTCTCACTTTTTTTTCAGCTGCTGGTTCCGCGGCTTGGATCGATGGAGCCGCCTCCCTCCACCCCTCCGAGCTTCCTCTCCCTGCTGCTCATTAGTGCCCCGATTAATCAGCCCCCCTTTCCTCCAGGGGACAAGTGCTTCCTTCCCCGTAAGGGCTCATGCTCTCACATGGCCCCCAGAGCACAAGGGGCTTACCCTTGCACCCCCACCCTGGGGGCACCGAATGATGCATCCCCTCCAGCCAGCCAACAGAGGTTCCCAGGCTAGCCTGTGATGACTGCCCGCATGCCTGCTTCCCCTCCACAAGCACACAGTGCCCCCCCCAAGCCCCATTCCGCCAGGTGGTCAGACACCCCTTGTATCTGTTTCCTTAAAGCAGAGTTTCTTCCCACTGCAGCCCAGTACATCTCCCTGCTCCCTTCAACACCCCCATGGGACACATCCTCCCCCTCCACTGCACACCCACTCCCCCTACATATGAGAGCCCCCCACATCACACCTCCCCTGTCCTTCCTGGCTTATGTACCCAATACCCCTCCCCCAAGCTTGGTTGTGGCAAAGGATCTGGGAAATATTTGGGAAGGCAAAGTGGCCACAGATGTGAAAGTCAGCCAGGGTGTCCTGTCCCAGATGCATAAGTAACTGAGGCTGGGGTTAGAGGCACAGTGGGAGACGGGAGACGGCAGTCAGAGGGGCAGGGGCATGATGGGTGTTCAAGTTTGGCGCACAGCTTTAGGGAAACCAGAGAATCTTGGTGGAGGAGTCATGATTGTGCCCTAGTCTATCTTGTCTTCTCTTCACTGCCCTCCCTCATTCAAACAAGTGGCTCTCTCAGAGTTTCTGGAAGCTACTGTGAATGGGGTAGCTGGATCAGGTGGTGGCTGGGTGCTGGAGTCAGGCAGGAGTCAGAGAGGCCGGGATATGGAGAACAGAGTTGGCTGACCCCTCCTGGGCGTGGTCCCGAAAAGTGCAAAGTGTGAGGTGAGTACAGGGCAAGCACTTTTTCCTGGGTGGCAGGAAGTGGGGACATCTGGGGACCCCACGAGCAGCTAGGATGTAGCAAGAGTTTGGGGGCAGCCCCTGTCCTGGGATCCCTGTCTGGGCTGGGGGCTGCCTCCTCCCTTGGTCCAGCTCCTGCCGCCCATGCTGCCGGTGAAGCGCTGTTGACATGTCCTGAATTATTAAGCGCGGGGTGGGCTCCAGAGCACATGCTGAGCGGCGTGGCGGAGCAGTGCCCGCTCCCTCGCTCCCTCGCTCGCTTGCAGGGACACACGCAGAGGCTGACAGCTGTGCTGGTGCTGATAAGGGGAGCCACAAGGAGACGATCGAGGAGAGAGACAAGCGGCAGCAGAGGCAGCAGCGGCAGAGGCAGCACCAGGGCTGCGGAGCTGCTGGGAGTGGGAGTGACTCCCCCACCTCGGGCCCCCACCCTGTCCCCATCCTCCTCCTGCTTGCCCTGAGTTTAGAAGAGCAGCCGCTGCCACCACCACCACTCCGGAGGGCACCAGGGCTGCTGGCTAGAGAGGGACAGGGGCAAGAAGGCTCTGGCCAGTTCCAGCAGCCGGGGACAGATGCCGATCGAGATTGTGTGCAAAATCAAATTTGCTGAGGAGGATGTGAAACCCAAGGAGAAGGAGGCAGGGGATGAGCAGAGCCTCCTGGGGGCTGCTCGGGGGGCAGTAGCCCCCCGGGACTTGGCCACCTTTGCCAGCACCAGCACTCTGCACGGGCTGGGCCGGGCCTGTGGCCCAGGCCCCCATGGACTGCGCAGGACCCTATGGGCACTGGCCCTACTCACCTCGCTGGCTGCCTTCCTGTACCAGGCAGCGGGCCTGGCCCGGGGCTACCTGACTCGGCCTCACCTGGTGGCAATGGACCCGGCTGTCCCAGCCCCAGTGGCAGGCTTCCCAGCGGTCACCCTCTGCAACATCAACCGCTTCCGGCATTCGGCACTCAGTGATGCCGACATCTTTCACCTGGCCAATCTGACAGGGCTGCCCCCCAAAGACAGGGATGGGCACCGTGCTGCTGGCCTTCGCTACCCTGAGCCTGATATGGTAGACATCCTGAACCGCACTGGCCACCAGCTTGCCGACATGCTCAAGAGCTGCAACTTCAGTGGCCATCACTGCTCCGCCAGCAACTTCTCTGTGGTAAGTTCTACCCACCTGGGCCGCTTGGCCTGGGGTGGCCAGAGGCTGGGGGTGGGGTGGGCAGGGAGAAGTGATGGCAGTGGTGCATAGGTGCATCCTCAACAGGGCTTCCCTTCCTTCCACCACCAGAGGCTGGCCTCGTGTCTCCCTGAAGCCTGGTGTTTCCCACTGGCTTCCCAGCCGTGGAGCAGTGGACGGCGCACAGGAGCTTACCCTGGGGCTGCTGCTCCTCTTCCTGGCTGGCTGCAGCTGCAGTGTCCAGTTCTGGGGGCTGGGGCAGGGTGTCCTGGGGGCAGGCCCAGGTGTCCTGGAGCTGGTCAGCGTGGAGGGAAGGGATGCACCATTCCAAGGCCAGGTCAACTGACTCCCACTTTTCCCTTGTTCCCCTTTTCTTCCGAGGCTACTGGATTCTTCTCCCCACCAAAAGAAGGTGAAGGGGAGGGGTGCTTGGGGGGCTCCGGCTAGGGAAGGACTCAGGGCTGTCTCCTGGGGAGCTGGCCCGGCAGACAGGCTGGAGAGAGCCAGTCTTCATGCACACTGGGTGCCAGTGTCCCTTCTGGCCCTGTGTGTCCCTCACACACACCCCTTCACAGACTCCCTCACACATCCCTCTTTCATTCTGCCCCTCCAGCTCTCCCGCAGGCCAGTCCCCCTCCGCTCCCGTGTTCAGCCCTGGCTTTGGCACTAGGAATCATTGGTTCAGTCTTATGTCCATAACTCACCCTCACCACTGCCCTGGCACGCACATGCATACACACACATCTGCTCAGGGACAGTTTCCTGCACACTCCCTGTCACACGCACACACAGTGTCCCTGTCACGGCACTCATGTGCACACCTGCACACCCACACACCCAGAGAAGTACTCCTCTCTTTGCCCATATCCCAGCCCTTGCTTAGCTGCCAAGGACAGAGTCACACTATGGATGCCATACCCTCTGGCGACACACCCCCCATCTGTCCCAATCACTGCTCCCCATGTGGGGACTGCTGGTGCCAAATCTCACCTACCTGTGAAGGCAAACACACTACCCTCGGCAGGAGTGGAGTGCTCTTGGGCTGCTCTTCCATGCACACCTCCCTCAGTCAGGGGTGTGAAAGGGGTGGGTGTGTCTTGAGTGCTGTCTGTCTGTCTGTCAGTGCTCCATTCACCCGGAGTCACAAAGTATCTAGTATTCATGCATTCATGGTGCTTGAGACGCCTGCCCCCATCCATAGTCTGCCCCCAGCATTGCGTGTGTGTGCACGCGTGTGTGTTTTCATCCTTGTTACCTCTGCCTGGTGCATATGCAAATGTACAGCACCAATGTGGTGCCCACTCCAGCTCAGCAGCCAGCCCCAGTGATGGGGACCCCTCCAGGTTCTCCCTCATGTGCTCCCTCAGTGTTACCAGGGAATATGCTCTAACTAGGCTCCTGACCCCCACCATGCCTGCAGCATTAGGAATGCCAGTGGGTGGAGGAGTTAGGTGGAAATACAGGGGCAGAAGGGAGAAGACTGTGCAGGAACAAGAGTCAGGGGGCATTGGGCTGTCATCCAGAAATACAGCTCCTCTCCTAGGAAAAATCACTTTTTACCAAAGCCAGGGTTGGGAGAGTCCCCAGTGAGGAGGTGGGGTGTGGGGTGTGAGTGTAGCCTTTGGGGCCCATGGGGCTCCTCTGTCCTACTTGTCTTGGGGGCTGGGCAGAGCCCAGTCTCAGCAGGTGCTGTTGGGGCAGAAATCAATGGGGTCTTTGTGTTTCTGAGTGGGAGTTTGTGTCGCAGGCCCTGGTGGGGGTGGGCAGGAAAGGGGAAGGGTGATGTGACCTGAGTGAGAGGGAAGGGAAAGAAGGGATGAAGGGGAGAGGAAGCAAGGGGGGAGGCAAAGCTTCCTGCCTGGTCTCTAGGAGAGCAGGAGGCACCTGGAGGATCCAGGAACAGGGAGGCCGGTGAGTCCCTCGGAATCCCCGGGGTGGCTGCAATGAGCAAGGCTGGATTTCCCACAGGCCCTTTGGTACCCAGGGGCTGGAGAGAGCAGGAGGGTAGGAGTCTTAGGCTCACAGCTTGGGGCTGAGGCGGACCGTGAGGGCAGAAGGGCAAAGCAAGCCCCAGAGGCAGGACTTCTCCTATAGGGTTCCTCCAGGTCCCCAACCCAGTCTCATACCTTCTGTCCACATCATGCCCGTCTGCTGAGTATAAAGTTACCATGGACCTGGCATTCTAGGCTCATTCTGCAGCAAATTCACCAGGGTCTGGAATTATGGGTTGGGATGGGGGCCCACGTTCCACGGCAATAAGGGAGGTGGGTATATTGTGGGGCAAGGCTAGTGACATGTAGATGAGAACATGGGGGCTCTCATGAGGAGCCGAGGCCCATACTTAACTCTGATGGGGATTTGGGGTCTACAGTGGGGAGATGGGTATGAGAACCAGTTGGTGGGAGCCTGCCAGGGTAGGGGTTTTGAGATGGTCAGAGACAGGCTGGGCTTTTGGTAAGGGGCTGGTTGTGTTTTCTTTTGCTTTCCCTGTTTCCTCCCTCCCACTCCCCACTCTGCTGTGACCTTTCCTCCGGAATCCAAGTTAATAAATGTCACATTTCCAGCCTATTTTTACTCTGGGTAATGCACCCTCCCCCAGTCCCCTCTGCTGCTGCTCTTGCTTCTGTTACCACTGCATTTGCTCTCCCCCCACGCTCCCTAATATCCCCTCATGTACGCCCAATCAGTCAGCCAATCAATCAACATGGGGTTCTATGTGCCAAGTATGTCTAGGGCTCCCTGCTCAGAGCTGGGGGACAGTAAAGAAGGGAAGCTCTGTCCCCAGTCCCTGTCCTCAAGCAGCCTACAGTCTTGTGGAGTGCGGACAGGGACACTCAAAAGCTTAAGAAACCATGCAAGAATTAATCAACCATGCAAGCAGTGTCATCAGGTGTCAGGATCAATTGTCAGACAAAGTGCATGGGTTGGGAGAGCCACCTGAGTTCAGAGAGAGGCCACTCTGGGCTGAGGAGCACTGGGGAGGCCTTAAGGGATGAGGCAGGCAAGGAACCATCTGGAGAGGAGGAGAGGGAAGAGGGGAGAAAGAGAAGAAAGGGCCCTGGGTGGTGGGGGCATGTTTCCCTCTCCACCCTTGCTACTTTCAGCTAGCTCACCTCAGCCTTTCCTTTTCCCTCTCCCCTCCTCGCTCAGACTCATACCAACCCACTCCCACCTATGACTCCTACTTTTAGCACTACCTGTATGTCCACAGCCCCAGCCTAGTAGTTGGCTTTGCCTTCCTCCCTGTTTCCTGCCACCATCTACCCTCCCAACCCCATGCTCTGCGCCCAGCTGTACTTTCTCCACTATAGCTTGCTCTCAGCCTACCCTGTTACTAGAAGACAGAAATCACTCTTCCTCCCTAGACTTCATTTGTTGACTTATAAAATGCAAGTGCGGCTCTAACGTTCAGCATTTCCTCTCAGCTGGGGGTTGTATACTGGAGTGGTCCAGCCAGCGTGTGCATTCCAGAGCTGCCTGACCACCTAGATTGGAACCTCCATTCTACCTGTTAAACTGTGCCAATTTGAGGAAGCCAAAACACCTTTGTGAGCATGTTTGTGTACTCATTAAATAGGATATTAGAAACTAAAAATTTGAGGTTAGTGGATGGATTCAAGAGATGTTTGCAAAGAGCTTAGCACACTGCTTGGCACGCACATTATATGTAGTCAGAAGTGTTAGCTATTATAAATGTCACCACCTGAACTCCTGACTGTCTTTGACCTAACTGTTGACAGCACTACCTACTGGTTTCCAACCCATACACAGGCATCACCGCTACTCTCCATTGCCTAGTCTTCCCCTGCCTTTGGCCCTCTGCCCTATACCCTCTGCCCTGTTCTAGCATTCCCATTCTATTCTGCCTTCCCAAGTATGCATGCACATGTACATTGATACAGGAGTGTGCACACACTGTCTAGATGAGAGCTGGCCAATAAAACACCCTGTGATGATGGAAGTGTCTATGCTGTCCAACTTGGTAGTCACTACCTACATGTGGCTATTGAGCACTTGAAATGTGATTAATGTGACAAAATATATTTTTAATTCAAACAGCCACACATGGCTAGGGGCTGCTCCCTGGGATGTCACAGCTCTCCATGGCCCTAGGAATGAGGTTTAGACTGCCTGTGCAGGGTTTGACCGGGATCACAACTGAAACCAAAGGATATAAGGTTAATGGCTGCAGGCTGTGACTGGAAATCAGGCTGTCTACTCTCTGGGCTGAAGTCCTAGATTGAGCTGAGGCTGGAGCTTGGGGCTGGGGGCTGGGGGTGTTGCAGTATCTGGGAATACTATGCGAGCAAAGATACTTTTCTTCCTAAGTGCTGGAAATGACCTTGGTCCTGTACATTCTACTATCTGTAAAATTGAGGCATGGAGGCGGTATAGAATCCCTGAGGAGGATGGAGTAGGACCCAACCACTCTCCATGGGGTCCTCAAGAGTCCAGGCAGCCTGTGAAGGACTAGGAGATCAGGGCCCTGAGAGTGCCTTACATCCCCTCTGAGCTCTCAGGCTTCCCTCCCCCTCCCGACCCTCCTTCCCCACATGCTGGTGACTGCCATGACTATTAATCACTCGCCCTGTTCTCTTCCTCTCTACTAATCAGGCACAATTAGACAAGGCCTCTTCCAGCTGGGCAGTCCCCCTCCCTGCCCTCCTCCCTCCTCTCCAGGCTCCACCCAGCCACCAGCGAGGACAGCTCTCAGGCCAGGGGAAGAGCATGCAAGTCCTCTATCACTCTCTGGCTGTCTCAGCCCCTAATCTGGGGCTTCTCAGCACCCCTTCTTTCCATTCCAGTTTCCTCATTAGCCCCTTCCCTTCTCGGGTGTGGTCAGACCAATAATGGACACTCAGACCCTCCGCCCCCTGCCCTTGGCCATGGGAAGAGGTACACCACACTCCTGCCCAACTCCATACCTTTGTCATTGGGTCAGAAGGTCTAAGGCTGCCCCTTGTTCCCTTGGCTCTGGAAGGAAAGGGGTTCTCCCTGAGGTTGGTCCAGGTCTCTCTCTCTCTTTATTTTTTTTAATTATTATTATTATTTTTTGCAGTTTTGGCCGGGGGCCAGGCTTGAACCCACCACCCCCAGTATATGGGGCTGGCACCCTACTCCTCCAGGCACAAGTGCCACCTTTTTTTTTTTTTTTTTTGAGACAGAGTCTTACTATGACACCCTTGGTAGACAGCTGCGGCATCACAGCTCACAGCAACCTCAAACTCTTGGGCTTAAGCGATTCTCTTGCCTCAGCCTCCCACGTAGCTGGGACTACAAGCGCCCGCCACAACACCGGCTATTTTTTTGTTGCAGTTGTCATTGTTGTTTAGCAGGCCTGGGCCAGGTTCGAACCCACCAGCCTCGGTGTATGTGGCCAGCGCCCTAACCACTGAGATACAGGTGCCGAACTGGTCCAAGCCTCTTACCTACCAAATGAACTTATCTCTGTCTACCCGCCCCCCCTAATCCAGCCCTCTGATCCCGTATTCTCCTGAGCCCTGAACTTCAAGCACATTTAGTGCAATATCTAGTTCAGGATTGATCCTGCCTTCAGCAGCCAGGTGGGTTAGGTCAGTGAGAGCACTCAGGAGGATCTGCAGAAGTGAAGATCACTTAGCCTTGCAGGGGCAGCTGCTTCTCAGCCCCAGACTCATTGCCATAGATGGGGGAGTCCAGTGTTGGTGGGTTTTGACAAGAGAAGCTCCCCATTCTTGATCTTTTCTGCCCCACAGTCTGGACCTGGTACAGATCACCTTGTAGTCTTTTGTCAAAGGAAGCGCCAAATGTTGATTACTTTAGAATTTTTTTTGCAGTTTTTGGCCAGGACTGGGTTTGAACTCACCATCTCCGACACATGGGGCCAGCGCCCTACTCTTTTGAGCCACAGGCGCTGCCCAAATGTTTTTTACCTTAATAAAACTTTAACTGATTTTAAAAATAGCAAAGACTGCTTACAACTCAGATTGCAGAACCTGGTGTACTCACCCAGACACTGGCTGCGGCCTCTCAGGCCGTCCTGGAGGGGGCGCTCTCAGTCTGCTTGCTTTGGCAGAGGAGTTGGCAGAGGAGATTTAAAAGGCAGGGCCCACCAGGGAAGGGCAGAGACTGGTACTGTCACCCAGGGCTGGTCTGCAAGGGCAGTGGGGAGGACAAGAGGGACGTGCCCCACCCAGCCCCACTTAGCAGCCCTGTGGCCTCTTCATTAATCAGGAATCAGCCCTGAGCTGGGCTCATTATCAGCTCAGCTTCTTGTGGCACTGCCGGAAGATGCTGATTAGCATTTGAAGAAATGGCCCCACGTCCTGTCTCCCTCCGACCCTCCCTCTTTCTCCCCTACCCGTGCTCCTTTCTGAACCCCCACCTCTGCCCTTTTGCTTCCTGGGAGAAATCTGCTCCCTCTTGTGGCTGGCAGCAGGGCTGCCTGTGCCAGGGCCAGCCTGGGAGGCAGAAAGGATCAGGAATGGGCAGGCAGGAGCTTGTGAGGAGCACTGGCAGGCCCAGAGTGAGTGGGTCCTACAGGGCAGGGGGTAGGGAGTCGAGGGGGGATGGAGCCTGAGGGTGGTCAAAGAGAGAAGGACAGCCACGGTGAAGGAGATGGTGAGAAAGCAGGGTTTCCTGGCCATCTAGGCTCTCCCTGCACCCCACCTCTTTTGAGCAGCTGGGCGGAGGAGGTGGGGACAGTCAGCACCAGGGGCAGGTGGCCTCAGGGAAGGGAATCTGCCAGGGTTTGGGTTTATTTTATTTTATTTTACTTTTTGTCAAATCACGGTGGAGACTCAGGGTCTTCAGAGCCATCCCAGATGGAGGTGGGAAGGCAAGAGGTCAGGGACAGCGACCCTAAGAGTGGAGACAGGTTCAGATGCTGTGTTTTCCAGGAAAGAGGAGGGGCTACACATCCTCTTTTGGCTCCCAGGCTGGGGGCCGGCAGCACTGGAAATCCAACCCACCCGGCAAATGTTCACCATGCCCTTGGGACACCCGTCAGAGTTGGGTTGGAGGGGGAGCAGTTCCAGAGAGATAGTCAGAGTCTGCAGCAGCCGAGGCAGCAGCCAGAGTTCAGAGAGGAGCCACGGGATGATTAAGGGGAAATGGAGGATTGATTTAGGAGGAAAGATTAAAGGAGCTAAATCCGTGGCGCTTGGCTCAGCGGTGACTAAGCGTGGACAGGATAATAGCTTACAAATGTGTGAAAGGTGTAAATACCAAACGGGGGGAGGGGAGGCGCTCAGCGGGCCTGGGAAGGAGGGGCTGGGCAGGCCCCCGGGAGGGCTGGGGACCCTAGAGCAACACTCGGGTTGAAACTGGCTCTTTCCCAGTGAGGATGTGCTTGGGAGAAAACGGGGTGTTTGGAGACCCGGATTTCCCGACATGAAGGGTTCCTTTTCTGGGGCGCAGCTTCACTGGCCTTGTGCTGATCCCTACTCACTCCACCGGGATTGGGATCTCAAGTCGCGGGTTCAAATCCTACTGGAGGGTCTCAGCGCCCCCTCGGCTCCAGGCCTTTGAGTTGCCTCAGGCCCGCCAGCCACTCCGGCTCCGTGTGAGTCTCTCCCGGACCCCCGCCCGCCTGTCCGGCTCCCGCTCCCCTCGTCCGCTCCCCAGCCGTGGCGGGCGGCGGTGTCTCCCTCCGCGGTGGAAGCCTCTGGCGCTGCTGTGTGCGGAGGTCACTTTGCTGAGGAGCCGGGAGCCGAGGGAATGCAAATGAGGCAAACCCAGAGAGGAGCGCGGAGGAGCCCGGAGGAGACGGCAGGGAGGGCGCTCGGGAGCCGTGATGGATGCCTGCCCCGCGGGAGGGAGGGGGCGGCGAGGCGGGCGAGGCGCGCGAGAGGTGCGGCCCTCTGGGTGCGGGTGGACCAGGCCTGGGCCGCCAGGCAGGGTACAGAAGGGGGCGGGGGCCGGGGTTCCTGGTCCTGCGCACACCCAGCACACTCCGTCCCACTGCCACCGTCACAGTCCTGTCTCCTGACCTCCCTCCCGGCCGTGGGTGTGTGCTCCACGGAGTAAGCAAAACTCTTAACGAATAACTCTGCATCGAGGGGCGAGAATGTCAGGGAAGGACTTAGTTACCAATTAAAAATATTGCTGTCTGCAAAATTGACTTTTTAGGGTTTAAGGTCCATTGCCTGAAAAACAGGTTTGACTGCTTTTACCTGGGTCCTGGAGGTCTGTGTCTCCTCTCGCGTGGAAATGCAGCGCACAGGCCTGGGACCATAGCTCTCTTCTTCAGTGCCCTGCTCTTCCCTGGCTTCCAGAGCTGGGCCTCAGCCTGGAGATGCCAGGCCTCCATGGCCTCGTTTCCTTCCATCGCAGTTTCCACATTTACATTTGAACAAACACTGCAGAGTGTTGCCACCTCCACCCACCTTGGGGAAGAATGGCCCTGAAAAGCAAGCCAGTGCAGTGGAGGCTGGCTGGTGGAGGTATGTTGAGCCTGCGGTAGGGTAGTGCATGCCCAGGTAGAGCCAGGCCTGCTGAAGGGGACAGTGTATTCTCTTCTGTCTTGGCTGTGCTTGATCTGAGGCCCTTTCTGGGTGGTGCAGTTGACTTGCTGCTCAAAGGCATTTCCTTGACACTCCAAGCCAAACTGAACTCTTATTCTACCATTGTGGCCTCCACTGGGTTGCCCCATCATAATATGGATTACAATTAGTAATAATTATTCCTGTGCTTTGTTCTCTGCTGTAGATTTGACGTTTCAAACACGGCTGGTGCTTAGGGTATGTGCTCAGTAAACACAAGGAAATAGCAAATTCCTTGAGGGCAGAGACTGTTTTGTTCTCTGTTGCATCCTCAGCACCAAGCACAGCATCTAGCACGTTGTACAGGCTCACCAAACAGTGTTGGACAAATAAGTGTTGTTTGAACACCTATCATTTCTTGAGCATCTGCTATTTGAAGGCACTGTGTGCCAGGTGTGTATCACATGGTGGCTGAGTCCCTGGCCCAGGTATAAACTAGACCGAGCTTTCCATCTGGTAGGAAAATCATATCTCAAGAACCGAAGGGTTACACTGTCAGAGCTTCATCCTCCAAGCAACTCTCAAATTACACAGAGAGCCTACCACAAGGTGCTGGATACCCTGTTAGGATGGGCCCAGTGCAGATCCAAGATCAAAATGGCTGCACCAGGGCTGTGCCTGTGGCTCATCAAGTAGGGCGCCAGCCCCATATACCGAAGGTGGTGGGTTCAAACCCAGCCTTGGCCAAACTGCAAAACAGAAAACTAGCCAGGTGTTGTGGCGGGCGCCTGTAGTCCCAGCTACTCGGGAGGCTGAGGCAAGAGAATCGCGTAAGCCCAGGAGTTGGAGGTTGCTGTGAGCTGTGTGACGCCATGGCACTCTACCAAGGGCGATAAAGTGAGACTCTGTCTCTACCAAAAAAAAAAAAAAAAATGGCTGCACCATCTTGGCAGGAAGCTCCATTCTTCCAATGGACTTCCTGCTTTCTGAGCTACTGAGCCTCTCTGCATGCATTACTCCACTTATCTCTAATTCTCACAACTAACCTTAGCAGGAGACATCACCAGTTCTCTTTTACAGATGAACAAACTGAAATCAGATGTGATCAATCACATACACATCCAGGATTGTCTGTCAAAAGTTGGTGGAAGAGGCAGGATCAAACCCTGTTTTGTCAGGCTCTAAAACATGTGTCCCTTTCCCCATGTTATGAGGCTTCTAGGTATCCATTTCTAGCAACACATACAACAATTAATCTCTGTCCTAGTTTAGTTCATATTGGTCTCCACAACACCTTTATTACGAGTACTGAGGCCTTGGGTAATGATTTCACTTTGCAAATTCCTTTCACATACTTCATCTCTTTTGAGACTTACAAGGAACCAGTGAAATAAGTCAGGCAGGATTTTCTGTCCCTACTTGAAAGGCAAGGAAACTGAGGTCCAGGGAAGTTAATGAATCACTTTGCTAAACAAAGTCACACAGGCTGTCAGTAGTGAAGCTGAAGTCCAGAGGAGCTGACACTACTGACCATCTACTGACTCCCAGTGAGGTAACCAAGGCTAGTGGAGAAAGCTGGATTCCTCTTTTGAATTTACCTGTTTTCTGGAAGCCCTAGGATATGTACCTTGCATCTTTAGGCTTCTGTTTCTCCCTTTGTACAAGGAGGGGTTGGCATATGACCTTGAAGTTCTGACCAGCATAGACATTCCTGATATTTTGGGTTGATTCTTTCTTCCTTTGCCCCTGTGGAAGATAGAGGAGAAGGAGGAGGGTTTGAACTTGTTATACTAGGCCACTCCTAAATAAAACCAGGGCCTGGGAGCTGTTCCACCCAGGATAGAAATTACAGTCCAGGGCAGGTGAAGATGTACCCCTTCTACTTGCTACTCTGGACCCCAGAGCACTGCAGGGGCTAAAAGGAGTTCATCCTGGGTGCCTAAGTGAGAGGAATGGGGTGGACCCCATCAGGAGAGGGTCTGATGGAATGGGGGGGATGGGCCTACCATGGAAAAATTGAGGGGGAAGGTGCCAGGACCGCAGGCAGGGTGCCCAGAAGGCAGTGGAGATAAAGCCCAGGCTGCAGATTAGCTCTGGGATTAGCCTGGCCTCCGAAGCTCCTGGCTGCTTGCTTTCTTATCTCCTAGAGGCCCAGGGCCATCTCCCCCAACAGCTCTGAGCCCTGGCCCTGCTAATTGCCTGTTAACCCTGTGGGCTCTGTGAATGCAGAGTGCCTGAGGGGGTAGGGAGAGCTGGAGGAGAATCCAGTCAAGCCAGCCAGGGAGGGCTTTCCGGAGAAAGGGGAGCTGTGTCTGGACAGAGCTTTGAGGGCTGAGATCTGCCCATCTCCTGCTTGGACAGATGTCTTCCAACCCCTGACCAAGGTCTCCAGCAGATCCAAAGAGGGATAGGGAGGAGAAGGAGGGTACCTGGAAAGGGGTTTCTGGCATGGTGGTGGTGGTATGGGAACCTTAGGCCCAGAGGAAAGTCTAGGAAAAGGGCAAGAGACAAAGATCCACTTAAGGGTGGCCAAAGAAAGCAAATGGATAGAGCTGCAGAAGGCAGGGGTCAGAGGCCAGGGGTTTTTCAGGCCAGTAGGAGAGAAAGAGACCAGGGGATGTACAGGCTGACAAAGGGCAGAAAAACAGACTCCATATGGACAGTTGAGTATGGACAGGCTGACAAAGGGCAGTAAAACAGACTCCATATGGACAGTTGAGCAAGTGCTAGGGGCAGATAGGCCAGAAGGACTTGAGAGAAACACTGAGATCAGGAAGGAGAGGCTAGAGAGACAGACAGACCTAGGCTGGGGGCCAAGCCAATATTGTAGGGGAGGTAGTCAGAGCAAGACAGGCACAGGTAGGGGCCGGTGGTGGGTGGCGAAGCTCTGGAGATAGCCTCTTTGCCCACAGGACACTGCTTAGCCCCGCACCTTTCCCTTTCCTTGATTGGGCCCTGGACTGACTTTTAACTCCTGTGCACATGTCTCCTTCTGGGCCAGTCTGTGGGGAGGGAGTAGTGGCTGGCCAGTGGGACCTTGTGGCTGAGCTGCCGTGCCGTCTCCATGGAAGAAGCTGTGAGCTGTGCTGCCACCAGAGTTCTGCCACTTAGGAGCTGGCGACTCCACCCTCTGCTGCCTGCCTGGCCCAAGGACCGTCTCCTGGGCAACGCTGTGCTCTGCCCAGCAGTTGGGCCTGACCCAGGTGGTGCAGGTGGCTGCATTCTGCCAGCGTTGCCTGTCCGTAGTCTGCAGAGTAGCCCTTAGGCCTGGATGACTTCCACCCACCTCCCTTTGTTGCCCCCCACTCTGCACAACCACTTCAAGGACTTGTGTGCTAGGTAACAAATCAGGCATTTGCTCTGTCCTGCATGGGGTTGGGCTTGATGCCATGTGTATCGTATTTTGGAGTTATCAGATAGGGAGGCTGTCCCAGTCCTATCCAGGGTCAGGAACCTCCCAAAGGCTCCCATTTGTTCGCTTAACACTCACTTAGTGTTTTATAAGTACCTTCTGTGCTTTGACCTGGGGTTCAGTTCAGTTTGAATTTCAGCTGTCATTAACTTGCTGTGTGACCTTAGCCAAGTCACTTTCCTCCTCTGGACTTCAGTTACTTCATCATTAAATGGAGGTAACAATGCTTACCTCATGTGGGTTTCTTGGAGGCTTAAAGGAAAATATAGATCAAAAGCACCAATTACAGGGGCGGCCCCTGTGGCTCATCAAGTAGGGCTCCAGCCCCATATACTGAAGGTGGCAGGTTCAAACCCGGCCTTGGCTGAACTGCAAAAGAAAAATAGCCGGGTGTTGTGGCAGGCACTTATAGTCCCAGCTACTCAGGAGGCTGAGGCAAGAGAATCACCTAAGCCCAGGAGTTGGAGGTTGCTGTGAGCTATGTGACACCACGGCACTCTACCGAGGGTGATAAGGCAAGACTCTGTCTCTACAAAAAAAAAAAGCACCTATTACAGACCTGGTACAAAGTGGGGATGTTTGATAATGTTCATTCTCCTTCCCTCCACTTCACGTCTCCTTCTGCACATATCACTGGGCCTTGGGGGTGCCTAAAAGGAAACAAGACTGCCAGCCTCAGGAGTTCAAGGTCCCATGACATTGCCTCGCTGTCAGTGCTTTGCTGAGGTAGTGTTCAGGGACATGAATGAGCATCTCATAACCTGGACACCGTGCAGCCATGTCTTGTTTAGCCTGTCAACTAGAGCGTACAAACAAAACTGGCTGCGTCAGCAAGAGCTGATTCCAGCATCTTCTTGGCCTGAAATAGGAAGAGATTGGGTACTTTTGGATTTCTGCAAATACATACATATTTCTCCTATCTGCCTTTCCCACACCATCGAGGACCCAGGAATCTTGCATTCAGCCCTCTTCAGGGTTCCCCCACCTCTATGACATATCAGAGCACAGGTCTGGAAAAGGCTGTCTTGCTGGACTCTTGACCCTTCCTCTGGCATCTTTCTACTCAAAGTATGGTCTATGGACCAGCAGGTTGTTAGAAACATATTCCCAACACTTTCCAGTCTCCCTCTCCACATCTAGTAAATCAGAATCTATTCTTTTAAATGACCCCCCCCCGTGATTTGTGTACACATAAAGTTTGAGAAGCTCTGATCTTGGACATGTAGGTAAATCATCTGAATTCTCTAAACCTCAATTTCCTCACCTATACAATGGGGAGATAGCAACACCTGGCTATTTTTTACAGATAGGGGTCTCACTCTGGCTCAGGCTAGTCTCTAACTCGTGGGCTTAGGCAATCCACCCACCTCAGCCTCTCTAAGTGCTAGGATTACAGGCATGAGCCATGGCGCCTGGCCCTGATAAGGAGTTTAATTAAACCTGATATCTGAGTTGACGAGTGGAAGAAATGGGGCAGCCAGTGCCATGTTCTGTGCAACTTCAAGGTTCTTGGTTTCTTATACATGAGTTTTTGTCTTAAAGGGCAGGGTAGTTGGGTGGCAGAAGAAATGTATGAAGGGAGGATCAGGGCTGAAGTCCCTAGAGCACCGCTGTAGAGCGGCCGCCCAGTAGGCGACAGAGAATTTAAACTTGCCCCGTCCGGATGTCTCAGGAGGACTCTCAGTTTTCTTTTTCTTTCTTTCTTTCTTTTTTTTTAGAGACAGAGTTTCACTTTATCGCCCTCGGTAGAGTGCTGTGACGTCACAGCTCACAGCAACTTCCAACTCCTGAGCTCAGGCGATTCTCTTGCCTCAGCCTCCCGAGTAGCTGGGACTACAGGCGCCCACCACAACGCCCGGCCATTTTTTGTTGTTGTTGTTGCAGTTTGCCGGCTAGAACCGGCACCATCGGAATATGGGGCAGGCGCCCTACCCACTGAGCCACAAGCACCGCCCATGGACCCTCAGTTTTTAGAACTCTGCACGTCCCTTACCCTCAAACCGGCCTCTCTCCCTGTAGCAAGCTCCTTCCGAAGCTAGGCATCCACTATATGTTTTTCCTTTAACACCGCTTCAAGCCATTTCTCCCAGCTTTCACCAGTGTGAAAATGTTCCCAAGGAGAGGGGCGGAGGAACGCGAGAGAGTGATTGAGTGCGCTGACCCCGTGCCCTCGGGGAAGGTGCTGCCTGTGATGGGTTTGACCCGGGGGCTTGTCTCAGTGGGGTGAACCTGGTAGGGAGGAACAAGAACCCGCCTCTCCCTCAACCTCTTCCCCGCCCCAACCGCTGCTCAACTCCTGGTGGCAGCTAAATCCGCGGCCACAGCCTCGGCTGCCATCTCCGGGGCGCCAGCTCCATCTGCTGTTCACGACGGGAACTCTCCGCAGAGGAAAGGGCACTGGGCTTCAGAGCTTGTGCCCCGCCCTGGGCCAGGTGCTGGGGACACCAGACGGGCTCATTGACTGCTCCTGTGCAGCAGCGCACACTCTGGTGGGGGGAGACGGACAATGGACAGGACGCAGTCAGATGATTATCTCAGGTCTCAAGAGATACTTTGAGCTAACCAAAAAAAAACATGCAGGCTCGGCGCCTGTGGCTCAACGGGCTAAGGCGCCAGCCACGTACAACTGAGCTGGCGGGTTCGAATCCAGCCTGGGCCCGCCAAACAACAATGACAGCTGCAACCAAAAAATGGCCGGGCGTTATGGCGGGCGCCTGTAGTCCCAGTTACTTGGGAGGCGGAGGCAAGAGACTCGCTTGAGCCCAGGAGTTGGAGGTTGCTGTGAGCTGTGATGCCACAGCACTCTATCCAGGGTGACAACTTGTAGCTCTGTCTCAAAAAAAAAAAAAAAAAAAAAAAAAAAGGGAGGGCGGCGCACTCCTTTGTGGCTCAAAGGAGCAAGGCTCCAGCCCCATATGCTGGAGGTGGCGGGTTCAAACCCAGCCCAGGCCAAAAAAACCAGCATAAACAAAAGCAAAAAACATGGATATGTGGTATATGAGTGTGACACTTAAGCTGTGCTTTCAAAGATAAGACTGCTATCTATTCCAAGAACATGAAGGTGTGTGTGCGTGTGTGTGTATGCCAGAAAAGGGAACCACAACAACAGAAGCCAGAGGAGGAAAGAAGTCCAGATGTTTGAATTTGTCACAGAGCTTGGGGTGGGGGATAGCAGGAGAGGCAGGCAAGGGTCACATCACCTGGAGACTTTCAGACTAGAGAAGGAATGTGACTTCATCTTCTGGGAAATAGGAAGTCATTGTTGGGTTTTAAGCCAAGGGGATGACTTTGCTGGATCCAAGAACTTGGACTGCTGCAGGGGAGGGTTGAGGATGGGGGACCAGTTTTGAGGAGGTGAAGACAAGAGGGGGCTCACTGGGGGTTCCAGGAAAATGGGTGGATTCTAAACGTATTTCAGAAACAGCCCAGGACTCACTGTTGGATTGGGTGGGGGTGGGGGTGAAGGAGAGGGAGATTTCAGGGAGTCTGACTTGAGAACCTGGGTAGACTCTTTACTCAGAGGAAAATCATGGCAGAAGTGAGAAGACATGATTTGAGGGGGTATCAAGAATTCTGCTATTGGGATGTAGTTTATCTGGAGATGCCTTTTCATCATTGACTAAGGGAGGATGTCAGTAGAAAAGATGGGACTCAGGGGAGGCAGAGCTGTAAATTGCTTGCTGGGATATGAGACAGGGATGTGCAAGCAGGTATGGTGGCCCTCAGGGGAGACAGAGAAACTTAGAGTTTTCTTGGCTTCTCCTTCCATGTCATCTACTGCTGTCACCCCCACCCAGGTCTATACTCGCTATGGGAAGTGTTATACCTTCAACGCGGACCCACAGAGTTCTCTGCCCAGCCGGGCAGGGGGCATGGGCAGCGGCCTGGAGATCATGCTGGACATCCAGCAAGAGGAATACCTGCCCATCTGGCGGGAGACAAGTATGCAGGCGGGAAGGGGACTGGGCCTGGGCCCTCCACCTAGGATGGGTTTTCAAAGTCCTCATCTTTGCTGTGTAGATGAGACATCGTTTGAGGCAGGCATCCGAGTGCAGATCCACAGCCAGGAGGAGCCACCCTACATCCACCAGCTGGGGTTTGGGGTGTCCCCAGGTTTTCAGACCTTCGTGTCCTGCCAGGAACAGCGGGTGAGCACCTCCAGTTGTCCCCTGGGGTGGGCACAGAGCTGGGACTTTGGGCTTAGAGGGAGTGCTGAGCAGACCTATCCCCCAGAGCTCACAGCCCCCAGCTAGCTATGTGGACTTTGCTGGGGCTGTGGGCACAGAAGGGCTGAGTGGGACTCCTGGGCACGCCCTCATCATGCCCCACCTCTGCAGCTGACCTATCTGCCCCAGCCCTGGGGCAACTGCCGGGCAGAGACTGAGCTGAAGGAGCCTGAGCTTCAGGGCTACTCGGCCTATAGTGTATCTGCCTGCCGGCTGCGCTGTGAGAAGGAGGCCGTGCTTCAGCGCTGCCATTGCCGGATGGTGCACATGCCAGGTGGGCATCCCACCCCCAGCCAGCCCTCCATGCCCCCCTGCCAGACTCCAGAGCCTCCAGGGGCAGGCCACTGCTCATGTGCATAAGCAAAGTGCATGTGTACAACCTATGTGTGTGTCTATATCCATATGAGCGTGCATGCATATGTGTTGGGGATTTTATGTGTTTTCACATATGCATTGGGAATACAGACACGCATATGTTTCTGTGCATGTTGATATGTATTTGTGTATGCATGTGCTTATGTGCATCTGTGCTTGTATATTTGTTGAGGTTTGTGTGCACGAGCTCAAACACATGTATACAAACATGTATGTGCATGCAAGTGTGCACATGTTGCTGTGCATATATGCATTTTCATGCATCTATGCATGAGTGTGTATAAATTCATCTGTATATATGTATGTGCAAACATGCATATTTGTGTGCCTTGGAATGTGTAGTGGGGAAAAGGGGAAGGACAGTAGATTCCAGAAATAATCTTCTCTCCTTTCAGGCAATGAGACCATCTGCCCGCCAAATATCTACATCGAGTGTGCTGACCACACCCTGGGTCCGTGCTGCTTTTTCCCTTCCCTGCCTCTCCAGCGCCCTCTTTCTCTTTCTGTTCACTTCTCCTCACTGTCTTGGCTCCGTTCCTCCCAAACGCTCCGCTCCCAGCTCCCTGAAGGGTTCTTCCTTATCCCATACTTGGGAGGGAGTGTCTGAGGACTTCTGCAGGTGCAGACACCGGATAAGTGGAGGTGGCAGGGTGGGGAGTGCCAAGAAGCCAGGACTAGGAGTAAAGGGCATACTGGTTCAATCAATAAGCTCATGCTCGTTGGGAAAGTGAAATGACTTCTCTCTTAGTCTCGGGAAAAATGCATTGATGCCTATTGGTGTGGGTAAGGCAAATCCCATCTGCCCACAGGTCTCATCCAATCTCCAATTCATTCATTCATCCATCCATTCACTGATTCATTCATCCAGACCTCTGCAGACTGTGCTAGGTGCTGGACGTGAGGTGAAAGTGGGAGCAAGAGCTCTCCCCTTGCAGAGCTGAAGCAAGGGTGTACAGGCATTACAACGCAGTATGTGAGCCTTTGGATAGGGGAACCTTAGAGCCAGTAGTACCCCTAAGGGGGAGGAAGATTCCCCGGAGGAAGTGATTATTAGCTGAGGCTTGAAGGGTGTATAAGAGTCAGCCAGGTGCAAAGGGGGACATATGCTAAAGCCCTTGTGGGAAGAGAGAGCAGGGCTATGTCTGGGGCACTGAAAGGTCAGTGTGGCAGAGAAGGTGGGGAGAAGGTGAGTCTGCTGAGATGTACAGATTGTGTGAGGGGAGGAGGATTCATCGCAAGGGACTGGCTGGGTGCTCACTGCAGTAATCCAGATGTGCTGGGGCCTTGGGGATGGGTTTGAGAAGTTGAGCAGCAGAATCTCACATCCAGACCTTCTCTGTTCCCCACACCACCTGCATCTGTCAAAGAGGTGATTGAAGAGTGTTCAATGAAGAAACAGATGACGTGACAAGGGTAAGGGGATCACAAGACATGGTGAGAGTCCAGAGCTAGCAACACCAGGAAGTCTTCACCCCTGCCCCCTAGGCCTACGAGGGGAGAGGAGAGGAGCTCTGTGTAACCCAGAGAGGGACCTGTGATATCTGAGAGGGTCAGTTGACAGCAGATGGCTGGAGGAACTCTGCTTCTGCCAGTTGGCAGTGAGAAGCCAGGAGGAAAAAATACTGTGGGGTCTCTCCCCTCCTACCTTCTCATCTTGCTGGGGGCCTTTGGTTGGCCAAACCCTGTCCAGAGGACAAGGGAGTCTAGGTGATGCACTTGTGGAGATCAGCCTCTTGGGCATAGAGCAAGGTAGAGGAGAGAGGTGAGTAGATTTAAATACGCAAGTAGAGAAAATCCAGCACACCAAGGGTATAAATCCTGTCTGTCTGTATGTTCTTCTGTTCCATCCACCCATCCATCTCAGCATCCTTTCCACGTCTCCTTGTATATCTGAGGGCTCATGCAGTTGATTAACTTTAGGGGTTTGGCTCTGTCCACCCTCTGAGTCATGAGGACTTCTCTGTTCCTGAAGGCTGGAAGACAGAGGGATAAACCTGTGGGAGGGTGCTGGGGGGTTCTGCCTGTACTTGCTTTCTTGGGTTATCTGAAGCTGGTCCAGGAGGGGACCCCCAGCGGGTCTTCCTAGGAAGTGCCACAGTGGGTCAGTAAAGTCTCTCAGTGTGGACCTGCCTGCTCAGGACAGCCCCTGTGCCTCCTCCCTGCAGCTCGTGGGCCTTCATGTCCCCCTGCTCTACTCCCACTGCAGTTGGTGCCTCTGTGTTGCAGACTCCCTGGGTGGGGGCTCCGAGGGCCCCTGTTTCTGCCCTACACCCTGCAACCTGACGCGCTATGGGAAAGAAATCTCCATGGTCAAGATCCCCAACAGAGGCTCAGCCCGGTACCTGGCAAGGAAGTACAACCGCAACGAGACCTACATACGGTGTGTGTGTGCACGTGCCTGGGGCATGGTGGAGACTGGAATTGAGCTGCATCTTTGCTCAGGATGAGATTTCTGCCAGGAATGCCTTCCACAGTCCTTTTCTTCTAACTAACCCCCACCCATTATTCAAGTCATATCCTGTGTCTCCACCTCCAAGGAGGCTCTTCCAAGGCCAAACACCACATCTGAGCTCCCACAGCACAGTGCCCTGTACCTATCTCTGTCACTCTATATACTCCATTGTTTTAGACTCCTTTGTTTATGTGTCTTTCTCCTCCAGCAACCGGGAGCCATGACTTGCATGGTAGTGAGAGAGTGGTGCTGAGGGGCAAGGTGGGAGGGGCACAGGGGTTTGCAGACTGAGGCAGGAGGGACCACATTGAGCCTTGGTCTGATACCCTGTAGCAAATTAATAGTACCCAGTACTGGGTCTTGCAGGGACAGATGATTAGGACACAAAACCCATGGCACAATTTGTGATTAAGTTCACATTTGATGGTGCAGGACTGATTCTTAGGCCACGGTGGGGGAGCACAAGCAGGGGAGATCTGGGCTGAGCTTCTGAGGACCCTGGGTTTAGGTCTGTAAGGAGGAAAGAGGGGAGGCATCCCATTTAGAGACCTATGGGATGGTGCAGGGCCTGATAAGTAGGTGGTGTGGAGAGCAGCAGTGAAGAAAGCAGCTTGGATGAAAAGGTGTAGTGGCTTTGAAAGTTGAGGAATTTTGGAGTGGACAGATGGGCAGTAGGGAGCCACAGAAGGTTCTAAGGATGAGACAAAATGAACAGTATCCGCTGCTTCAGAGGAGTCAGGAGGGAATCTGTCAGGTGCAGGAATTTCATTTTGCTCTACTGGGCCCTTTGCTACCCAAGTACATGAAGTTAACACACACACATAGGACTGCCTCCCATCACAGCCTTTGGGAGTCTGGGGCTGTTGTCACCACTTCCCAGTGCAGGGAATCCCAGTGGCCCCACATGGATACTCCACTTCCTGTCTCCACAGGGAGAATTTCCTGGTGCTAGATGTCTTTTTCGAGGCTCTGACCTCTGAAGCTGTGGAGCAGCGAGCAGCCTATGGCCTGTCGGCCCTGCTGGGTGAGACTCAGCTCTTCCTACAGCATGTGGTGGGTGGGTTGGCCAGCCTGCTTCCTCTGACCCTGCTCTCCTGCTCTCCAGGAGACCTCGGGGGACAGATGGGCCTGTTCATTGGGGCCAGCATCCTCACGCTGCTGGAAATCCTTGACTACATCTATGAGGCAAGGGTTGCAGAGTAGGGGACAAGGGTGGGGCTGTGGGGAAGAAGAGGGGGTGGCACAGGCTCCCTGCTGGGACTGATCTGGCTGGGAAGTCAATTTTGGGTTCTGTGCCAAGGTGTGCTAACTGACGGGAAGGCCTGAGGTGCTCCCTGGAGGAGTGAGAAGGCGGTGGGCAGACAGCAGGGTTACCAGGGTTTATCACAGTGGCAAGTCTTCTGACCTGAACTGGGAAGACTCTCTGTTCTCCTCAACTAAATTTCCTGAACCTACTATCCCCCCACCCTGAACCCCAAGGTGTCCTGGGACCGACTAAAGCGGGTATGGCGGCGTCCCAAGACCCCTCTGCGGACCTCCACTGGGGGCATCTCCACCTTGGGGCTGCAGGAGCTGAAGGAGCAGGTGAGGACAAGTTCTGTGGAGTGTGTTGTGAGCACCCTCTCCCCAGGGCTGGGTAATCTTACTGTTTCTGGACTAGCCTGAGGGCGGGGTCCCTGGGCTTTCCCAGAGCCTTTGCCCCAGGGGACAAGGAAAGGCTGGGTACCTCAGGCTGGGGACACCACTTGAGCTCTCTCTGCTCCATTCTCCCTTCATTTTGCAGAGTCCCTGCCCAGGCCGGGGCTGTGCCGAGGGCGGGGGGGCCAGCAGCCTGCTCCCCAACCACCACCACCCCCACGGCCCCCCAGGAGGCCTCTTTGAAGACTTTGCTTGCTAGGACAGTGTTGTGTCTGAAAGGACCCAGGAGTCTGGGGCCCCTTCCCAGATCCCTAGAAGATTCTCCTCCTGCTCCTAGGCCAGAGGCCTGGGGGCAGCCAAGGGCTCAGGGGAGGGTGGTGCTCCCTGCGAGGACCAGGATTCAGCTTTGCACCAGCGTCCTTCTTGTTATCCCCGACTCCCAGGCTGGTGCCTAGGGAGGGCTAAAGACCAGACTATGGGCACCTGTGGAGGGGAAGGGAAGAAAGGAGAGAGGGAGGTGGAGAATAGAGCCCACCCCAGGAGAGGTGGGACCTTCTGTACATTTGTATATATTTAGGGAGGGCTGGGTGGGGGAGGGGTGCAGATGTAGAAGAGGGGTGGGGGTATAAGGGTGGGTGATTCAGACCAGCCAGAGTCCCAGCCTAAATGTCAGCAGGAGAGGAGAGCCCCCAGGACTCAGGAGTGCTGGGCTGGTCCTACTTCCTGCCCCTTTCTGGGCCAACCTCTCCTCTTGGCAGGAGGAATAGGTAGCCCAGCAGGCCTGGCCCAGCTCCCAGTTCCCCCTGCACTAATCCTGGTCCCAGAGTCCCTCCACAGGGAAGGGGCAGGGAACCTGCCAGACCTTGGCTGAGCTGGAGTGGGAAGGCAGCCTTCTCAGGCCCCTCTCTCTCCAGTCTGATTTTATAAAATGCTGATGAAATTGGGAATAAAGAGGCATAAAGAATCCTCTGTGCGTATGTGTGACCAAGTGCATGCTGGGGCCTTGGGAGGGGCTGGGCACATGCATGACTTGGTCCTGGATAAAAGGAAATGCCGGCTCCAGCAGGGACAAGGGAGCCTTCGTCCCCAGTCAGCCCTCCCTCCCCCATGCTCACTTTCAAAGCCTCAGAATCACTAGTCCACACTCAGCCTGTTTATTAAGGGCAGGCAGCTTCATCAGGGGCCCAGAATGGAGAAGTTGGGAGATGCTCCCCTCCTCCCTCAGCTTCCCCTTTCTCAACAGCTCATCTACAGCCCAGACCCCAGGGCCTGACCCTGAGGCGGGGCTGGTGTCAGGCAGACTGTACTGCATAAATACACAGAGGCCACAGCCCAAATCAGCAGTGTCAAGGGGGCAGGGAGAGCCCCTGGATTTGGGGTCAGAAGGGGATGGCCCTGGCGGCACCTCTCCCAGAGCTTGTCCTGAGCCCAAGGACCCACAAGCCAGAGAGAGGGGACCAGTGGGCTGCCCTGGGGAAAGAGGCAATGGCCAGCCCTGTCCAGCGAGGCTGGCAGGTGGCTCCAGTTGTTGGGGAGGAGCAGGGTGTGGTGCAGCTGTGCTAGGGTTCAGGAGCACACGGCACGGTCAGGTGCTGTTGCCCTGCTCCTGCTCAAAGAGCAGCATGGCCAGCTGGGTTCGGGAGCCGAGGCCTTCAAGCATGCTCTGGCGGCAGCGGTGGTACAGATCTTCACTGAGCCGCGCACTGCACGTCTGGGCCCGGTAGCGCTGTAGTAGTGCTGGCTCCACTGCCCGTAGCACATGCAGTCCTGAGAAGCGCAGGAACAGCTCATACACATCCAGGCTCTCCAGCAGCTCCTCCTCCTGCTCTGAGGCCGCCGCCAGTCGCCCACGGGCTGCCACATAGTCGGAGTTGTAAAAGCAGGCCTCACTGGCCACCTGGCGATCGAAGCGGCCTGTGTCACGGCCCAGCTCTGGTGGCCCAGGGCCTTGTGGTGGGGCCACAGCTGGGTGGAAGGCTTGGAAGTGCATGGGGAAGAAGGCCTGCCAACCGGAGATGGCATGCATGCGGCAGCGGTTCAGGAAGTCAGGTGTGAGCACCGTGTCTGGCCCGGCCAGCAGGAACAAGGTGTCCAGTGGGTGCTTCTTGGAGAGCAGATCCATGAGGCGCAGTGGTGAGGGTACGGATGTCTGCACACTGAGCCATGGCACCCGGGCACCGGGGAAACGCCGTTCCAGCTCTGCCACGTGGGTCTTGACAGGTGCAAAGACATCTGCATGGGCTGCCCGCTGGGCCTGGCGTGGCTCATACAGTAGCAACAGGGTCAGGGCTGCTGCAGCATCACCAGGCTCCAGTGCTGCAGTGGCGAAGGCCTCCAGGAAGCCAGGGGCCAGGTCACGCTCAACTGCAGCCAGAGGCAGCAGCACAGTGAGACGGGAGGCCTCAGTGACATAGGGCACAGGTAAGATCTCTACGCGGCTCAGAGGCCGGAGCAGCTGCACCCGGCGAGTAAGGGGCCACCGGCCACCCTGGGGGGTCAGGGCCTCCAGCTGCAAGTCCAGCATGTACTCCATACCACGGGCTGGATCAAAACGGCGGTAACCATTAACCAGCTGCTGCTTCTGGAGCCGCAGGACCGGGTGGTAGCGGCGATTGAGTTCCTCCAGGGCTGCTCCCAGGACATCAGCCACATCAGCCTGATCAGCCTCACGCAGTGGGCAGCGGGGTGAGCCATCAGCACAGGAAAAAGCATGCTGCTCCGTGAAGTAGTCCCAGCGCAGCACCTCAAAGCGAGAGGCTGGGCGGGATGGTGCTGGGATGCCCACAGGCCAGGCAGCTGCCCGTTCCCCATCAACTGCCAGACGGCTGGTGTTCTGGATTTCCCACTGGGGCAGAGATGCAGGCCATAAGCAAGGGAGAGACCAGAGGGGCCAGCACAGAACTAGAGGATGAGGTAGGCAGCAAGTACCACTCCAGAAGGGGGCCCAGGCCTCTGCCCACTTCTGTCTACCCATAGCCCCCATCTTTCCCTTCCCTAGATGGAAGAAGCCTAAGAGTTAAAGCGAAGGTTTCTGAAGGCTCTGCAGAGGATAAGGAAAGAGGGGCTAGGAGGTAGGTTTGTTCTGCAATTCTGGCACTAACATTTTTCTTTTTCTGGCATCTCTGGGACCTCTCAGATCATGTTCCCCTCACCATCCCTTTTCTGCTCCCCCCTCCTAGGCCCAGACCGTACCTGTAACTCCTGGATCTCCTGGTATGTGCGTTCCAGCTCAGCTCGGGCAAAAGCCTTGTGCAGCTGGTACATGTGCACAGGGTCACGTACAGGGTGGGCTGTCAGGGCACTGCGGAAACGAGGGTCCCCCTCTTGCACAGGTTCCCCAGGGCTCAGTTCCAGATAACTATAATGTACCCCCTGGGAAGAGGAAGCGAAAGTGTCCATAATGGGATGGATTGTCTTTCCCCTTGTCTCACAGTGAGTATCTCATCTCCTCTTCCTAAGACCTGATGTGAACTTGGAGTCCGATTTCTCTGGATTTTCAGCCTACGTCAATCAGTTGTGAGTTTGTGTGATCTTGGACAAGCCTCTACTAGCTCATCTGTGAAATTGGCATGCATCCTGTTTCAGAGCTGTGCAGGGGCCCAAATAAAATCATAACAAACACTGAAGCTTAGGAAATTTAGTAATTTACCCAGGGTGACAAGGATAGAAAATGACAGGACTGGCATGGAAACCCAGGTCTGTATCTCCACCCCCTTTTGCCTATCAAAGGAAAGTGCACAAGCTCATATAGGAAACACCAGTGGGGTGGCTTATCATCCTACCTCATGGTTACCAGTGCAGCCCACTCCCGTGGCATCAAGAATGCAGCGTCCCAGCCACTCATCCGGGTGTGCACTGACAATATCGTTGCGGCAGCCTTCCAGGTGGGGGCGCAACTGCTGCAGCAGTGTGCGAGACAGCAGCACCCCGAAGCCACCGTGGCAGTAACGGCCTGGTGTGGGCTCTCCACCAATGAAGTCCTGGGGCCGGCCCAGATAGAGGTGGGCAGCAGAGGCCAGGCTAAGGCGGCCAGTTAGGCGTGCCAGTCCGTGCGCCTCAGTGTAGGTGTTGTCTGGCACCAGGAAGAACCAGTCAAAGTCGTCGCCATGCTGCTCCAGCAGGTGGCGCAGCGCCAAGTGCAGGTGCCCTATGGGACGTTCCTCGCCCAGGGTCACCACAGCCATGCCAGGTGGTGCCCGGCGGCCCCGTGCGCCTGTCAGGAACACTACACGCTCTAGTCGGTGCCCCAGAGTACGGTTCACAGCCACACCCAAAGTGGGCAATGTGGCCTGTGAGGTCAGCACTGCCACAAGCAGCCTCTGCCTGATGCCCAGCTCCGTGCTGATGTAACGGGTCCTGGGGGAGAGGATGTACAAAGCTTTCAAAAAGAAAACAGAGCAGGCAAAAAAATGCAGATTCTGGCAGTCCCACTTTCTTTGTGTCTTTTTTCTCATCTATGAATAGGATAAAAACAAAACCTCTCTCCCAGTGGTCATACAACTTAAGTGAAATATCAGTCTTACCTATATAGTGCTTTGCATTTGGAAGATAGTACTATTCATACAGATATAAGAGATAAATTGTGGGTCTGATTCCTGGTTTCACTACTTAGTAGTTGGGTCCTTGAACACATTTAATCTGAGACATCTGTAAAATGGGACTGACTGTATTTACTTAAAACACCTACTAAATGTTTGACATACCATGTATCCCAAATATCTCACATATATGATTTAAAAGAATGTATGGCATAGGAATGAATATGTCCAGGGGAGGGGCAAACTGGGACTTGGTTTCTAGCAACTTACCTTTACCAGGCAGAAAGTGAGTTGCAGAAGTGGAATTTGAAACTTTGAATTTGTTACTTAGAAATCATTTCAAGTCACCAGCAGTCATTTCCCTCACTGCATCCTGAGGTGGCCACTCGGAACAGGACAGAGGTAAACCCTAGTTCTCTCCTTTCTCCTTCTCTCCCTATACATACTCATTGCATATATCAGTCATTTATCTAAATCCAGCAGCCCAGTCAGGAAGCTAAGAGGATCTTTGGGGGACCATCAGGTCGAGCTGGTTTAGGACAGAGACTGGCAAATTCAGCCTAGGCCGGGACGGGCCCAGAAAAGGATCATTCTGGCCCCGCGTCTCCTGGGAAAGCAGGACCATCGGAAGTTATCGCGGCTCAAAGACTTCCTGGACGGCCAGCCCGTTCCTTCCGGAGCCTGACCCGGCCCCCGGCGGCCTCCCCTGAGCGCACGTCCCAGCCGGTGCCTAGAGGGAGAAGGGGGCGTAGCGGATCACTACCTGATGGCCTTTTTGGCGGCCTGGCCGGGTTGTGCAGGGTGGTAGGGCAAGACACGCGGCTCCCAGTTCTCCCCAGCGCCTGCGCCGTCCCCGGGCCTCTCGCGCTCGGCTCCAGGCTGCACCGAGTTGGGCCGGCGCGCCGCGTTCGTATTGCCGCGCGGCGGCAGCTCAGAGTCTCCGGGTTGGGGCGGGCCTGGGCCGCACGGCTCTTCCACCCAGGTAACGCTGAGCAGGCTCAGAGTGAAGCCTAGGGAGATGCCCACGGCCACGGGCCCTGCGGGCCGTAGCACCGACAGCAGCAGTGATGCCCGCATGGCGCCCGGACCGCGGGCCCCGAGCCGGGGCGAAACCCCAGAGCAGCCAGAAAGGCTCCAAGGGGGCGGGGCCGGGGAGGGGGCGGATCCGGAGGGCCCGGGCCCAGTGGGCAGGCCCGCTCCCTCCCCGCCGACCAGAGCCAGAGGCCCGTGCCGAATCCCCTGCGCCGCGCTTGAATCCTCTAATCGATGCTCAGTACCGTGTGGCGTTGCTGCATTAAGGCACCTCAACCGCTGCAGCCGCTGTCCGACGTGTCACTGCGAGGGCCCCGCCCCCGGGGTGGGGTCTAAGGTTGTAGCTACCGGAGAAGGAGGAGAAGGGAGAGGTTAAAGAGGAAGGACCCCCGGAAGTGCCCCCTCCTCAGTGCGGGAGCCGGAGACGCCGGAGGCGGAGTCCTCTGCCTCCCCCTGGCGTGGTTGGTGCGTTCCGGGTGACGTCAGAAGCAGCCCGCCCCTGCCTAGGTGGTGCGCCCTGAGTGACGTCAGAAGCAGAGGCCGGAGCTGTCCATCAGCACCAAAGGCCGCGGGCGGGCTCAGGGCATGGGGCCGCGGCTCTGGGGCGGCCTGAGCCCCTGCTCCTGCTTCTGCTCCTTTCCCTTCCCTAGGCCCAGTCCGAGTCCTTGGACGCCGCGGGACTGGAGTGCCAGCCGGTGTTGGAGGTGGAGCGGCGCCGCCGCCGCCCAGAGACCATTCTCTCCGGCCCAGAGGCCCCATTTCCCACAAGGCGGACTTTTCCCGGACCCTAGTCAGTTGGAGCCTCTGGAGCACCAAAACTCTAGCCACTCCAGCCCCTGCACAGCTTCTTTCGCTCAGAAGCTCTGGTCGCATCCAGCCCAGGTAAATCTTGGACAATCCCAGATTTAGCCGCCCACAGATGAATCTCCTGGCTGCCTCCTCACCGGCAGCACACTGTCCTCATTCCCCACACCATGTCCCTTTTAACTTTATCCCAGCCCCGTCTAGCCAAGGAGTTTTGTCTCCCTTTGTCTCTGACCCCTCCCCATCCCAGGGAAGCTTCCAGAGCTGCATTATGGGGGCACCACTCCTTTGTCCACTGTGTCCTTGCTGAGTTCTTCCACTCCCGCTCCCATCTTGGTGAGGACCCAGGACTCCTCCTTGACACTAACTTCCCTTCTGTCAGGTTTACCTGGGAGGTTGACTCCCTTTCATTCCCAGCATTATGCCGGGCACTGTGGCAACACTGCGGTTCCAGCTGCTGCCCCCTGAGCCAGATGACACCTTTTGGGGTGCACCTTGTGAACAGCCCCTGGAGCGTAGGTACCAGGCACTGCCGGCCCTCGTCTGCATCATGTGCTGTTTGTTTGGAGTCGTCTACTGCTTCTTCGGTGAGATCCCCATCTCATCCCTCACCTGGGCTCCCCATTTTCCCCAAGTTCTTTTTCTGGGGCCCCCAAATATTCCTGGAATCCTACCACCACCATCGTGAATAATCCTCTTTTCTTTTTCTTTCATCCCACTCATGTTCATTGATTATCTATACTCTAGATTCTAAAGGACGCAGATTTTTTAATTAAACACATTTGAGTTTGAACTTAGCTCTGTACTTACTAATTATGATGACTTGGGCACATTAACTTGTCTGAGCCTCAGTTTTCTCATCAGAATAATGGGAACAATATTTGTCTCACTTAGGGTCGTTTTGAGAATTAATAGGCACTCAATAAATAGTAGCTATTGTGGTGAAGATGTGTTGGGTTCCTGTGCTAGGAGGTGCTGAAAACACTAAGCAGAGTGATTAGACATGGTACCTTACCTCAGGGCATATTGTCTGATGGGGGAGAAAGACTCCTAAACATTCATACCTGATATATGTTAGAGGAGCTGGATGGTAGTTACATATATGGAGATTGCCTACAAGGAAGGATCTGATAATCAGGGGTGCTGTGAACTGTTTTTCAAGATGAATACTGAAGAAGGGAGTTCAGCTGAATAGGCAAGTGGGGACTGAAATCTAGCTCATGCTTTATTCGACAGATTCTAGTCCTTGGCACAAGGTTGCTTTGCCTAGAGAAAGGCACACCATTTTCCTAATTTGCACAAAGGTGCCATATGTGCTAGTGGCAGCATGGGGTAGGTGCCCAGAAACTCTACAGCAAGAGTAACAGAACTTAAGAGATAAGAGTAGGCTCTGCAAGGGCCGGGTGTGCTGGCTCACACCTGTAATCCTAGCACTGTGGGAGGCCAAGGTGGGTGGATTGCTTGAGTTCAGGAGTTCGAAACCAGCCTGAGCAAGAGCGAGACCCTATCTCTAAAAAACAAAATAGCAGGGCATTGTTGTGGGCATCTGTAGTCCCAGCTACCCGGGAGGCTAAGGCAAGAGAATGACTTGAGCCCAGGAGTTTGAGGTTGCTGTGAGCTATCATATCCTGGCATTCTACATAGAGGGACAAAGTGAGACTCTGTCTCAAAAAAAAAAGTGGGCTGTGTGGATTGGGAGCCCAAAGAAAGCCTCCAGTAGAAGGGTTATAGGTGACTGGAACCAGTGGTGCAAAAGAGGCTGAGGGGTTGGGTTTCAGGCTGGGAAGAGGTAGTGTAAGACTTGTGCTCTGCAGCCTCCAAACCTCCTCCTAGAATGGGTGGATAGATGGCAGCCAGATGGTACCACCACTTCCTCCCCCAAACTCTGAGTTGAACAATTGCAGAGTAGGCAGGAAGAAGTGCCCATCATGGGTTCAGGACATGTTCTGGGCCTCCGAGGAATCTATATCATCTTAACCCCTCCATTATTCATATCCACTCTTTCTGCATGTTGCTCAGTGCAGCCCATATTTCTTCTCTTGGTTTTGCCTGACATCCTACCCCACTTGGATGCCACCATTCCCAGGCTCTTGGACTGTGAGCCCTTGTCCACACCCTACTCCTCTCTCTGACCTCAGAGAAAGGTCACAGTTTTCCTGGACTCTGATACTCCCCTTCCATCTCTGACTTCCTCTTTCTTAAACTCTACAACCACTATTCCCCTCTCTTTGATTCCCTGTTGCCCCACATAAGCCCTAGTGACTCCCTCCACCCCTGCTATCTCATTACCTCCTATTCCTCTGACTCCTGCTATTCCTCCTAGCTCTGATCCCTATAATCTCATCATCTGATCACCCCACCCCATATTGTAATTTCAATAATCCCATTTCTTTGACCTCAGTGTTCTACTCTCTCACAAACTCTTTAATACTCTCAATGATTCCACCTCTTTCAACTCTCTTGAACTGCAAAAACCTCATTTCCTGGAACTCCTTCTCAACCCTGCTTCTCTGTCCTTTGTAATCTTCCATTGATACCATATCTCTGAAGCCCTGTGACCCCTCAAAGACCTCATCTTTCTAAACCTGTGTTGCCTCCAAATCTCAAGTTTGTTCTGATTTCCAAATACCTCCTGTCTCTGAATAATCCCCAAAGTCCCCAATGTCTATTTATTTATTTAGAGAGAGAATCTCACTTTGCAGCCCTTGTTAGAGTGCCGTAGTGTCATAGCTCATAGAAACCTCAAACTCTTGAGCTTAAGTGATTCTCTTGCCTCAGCCTCCCAAGTAGCCGACACTACAGGCACCCACCACAGTGCCTGGCTATTTTTAGAAACGGGGGTCTCCCCCCAGCTTAGACTGGCCTTGAACATATGAGCTCAGGAAATTCACCTGCCTCAGCCTCCCAGAGCGCTAGGATTACAGGCATGAGCCACTGTGCCCTGCCCCAATGACTCTTATTTTCTTTTGCAACAGGGTTTCACTTTGTCACCCAGGCTAGAGTGCAGTAGCACAGTCATAGCTCACTGCAGCCTCAAGTAGTCCTCCTGCCTCAGCTTCTTGAGTAGCCTACAGACATGTGCCACCACACTCAGCTAATTTTAAAAACTATTTTGTAGATATAGGGTCTCACTATATTGCCCAGGCTGGTCCCAAACTCCTGGTTTCAAGTGATCCTTATGACTCAGCCTCCCCAAGTGTTGTAAAGCATAAGCCACAATGCCCAGCTCCCCATTGACTCTTTTACTGATCCCCCTGTGATCCCAGTGATTTATCTCTCTGAACCCTCTGATCTTAGTGACCCCAAAGACCGATTATTGACTCTTGACTCCAGTGATCTATCCTGACTCTTGTAATCCTCAAAGACCCCAAATCATTATCTCAATGATTATGTCTGTTTTCCCAGTGACCTACAATGGCTATATCTCTCTGACCTCCCCTGACCTCAATAGCCCCAATCACTAATGCTCTTATGACCTCAGTGACCCCCAATTCTCTAATCTTAGCATCCTTGTCTCCAGTTCCCTGTGATCCCATGTCCCTGACCCCTCTGACCTTCTCCCTCCAACCTGATGCCCTCCTTTTGGCCCCTCACTAGCCCCTGTTCCCCTCTAGGTTACCGCTGCTTCAAGGCAGTGCTCTTCCTCACTGGGTTGCTGTTTGGTTCAGTGGTCATCTTCCTCCTGTGCTACCGAGAGCGAGTGCTGGAGACGCAGCTGAGCGCTGGGGCGAGCGCAGGCATTGCATTGGGCATCGGGCTGCTCTGTGGGCTGGTGGCCATGCTGGTGCGCAGCGTGGGCCTCTTCCTGGTGGGGCTGCTCCTCGGGCTGCTGCTAGCTGCTGCCGCCCTGCTGGGCTCCGCACCCTACTACCAGCCAGGCTCTGTGTGGGGTCCACTGGGTCTGCTGCTGGGGGGCGGCCTGCTCTGTGCCCTGCTCACTCTGCGCTGGCCCCGCCCACTCACCACCCTGGCCACTGCAGTGACAGGTGCTGCGCTCATCGCCACTGCCGCTGACTACTTTGCTGAGCTGCTACTGCTGGGGCGCTACGTGGTGGAGCGTCTACGGGCCGCCCCTGTGCCCCCTCTCTGCTGGCGGAGCTGGGCCCTGCTGGCTCTCTGGCCCCTGCTCAGCCTGATGGGTGTTCTGGTGCAGTGGCGGGTGACGGCCGAGGGGGACACCCACACCGAAGGTGAGAGGGCAAAGCCAAGGTGGGCATAAGAAGAGAAGGTGTTCAGGGATAAGTAGAAGGCTGAGCACCTAGGGAGTGGTGGACAGAAGTTGTACACATCAGCAGCAGAAGGCATTATGGGGTCAGAGAGCTGACTTGCTCAAGGTCTAGGATGATAGGACCCAAGTGTCACCATTCACTCCACAACGATGTATGGAACTTTGTGCTAACCTCATTCTAGGCACTTAGGGTACAAAAGAGACAAAATGGAAAAGGTCCTTGCCCTTATGGGTATATGTTTGGGGAGGGCAGGAGACAGATAACAGACATACAAACAAATAAGATAACTTGTGTGCAGAGTTATATGAAATAGATACACAGGGTTATATGAAAGAGTGATGTAGGAAGGCTATTATAATTAGGTTGGCCAAGTCAGGCTGCTTGAAGGAGGTGAACATGTAAGCAGAGAGCTGAAGGATAAGGGGCCAGACATGCAAAGAGCTAGAGAAGAGAGATAGCAAGGTGAGGGCCCTGAGAGGGAATGAGCTTGATGTGGGTAAGTGGGGCTGGAATGCAGTTGGTGAGGTTTGGGAGTCAGCCCGATCATGGACTCCCTCTGGGCTATCATGATGACTCTTGTATTAGGACAATGAGATGTCACTGGAAAGTTTAAAGTAGGGGAAGATAGATTCTAATGTAGCTTTTGGAGTGCTCATTCTGCTGCTGAGTGTCAAAAGCATGGGAGGGAGGAGACAGGGGGGAGTCTATGAGGAAGCATCTGTGGGTGTCCAGTGGAAAGATGATGGTGCTGGCCTAGGTGAGTCACCTATGGCTCAGGATTGGGAGAGGGGTAACAGAAGGAAAGGGGTACCTAGAAGTCTAAGAATCTTCTATAAAGATCTTTGGAAGAAAAAAAAAAAACAGTAGGAAGTCCTATCTGAGAAGTGGGAGACCAAGAAAGGAAGCAATGAGGTGGTGGTGGGGGTTCTGCACAAGGGGAATCTGGAAGTCTGGAGCTCCAGCGTGGGAAAAAAGAGGGAGGGCTTGGGGGGGATGAGGCACATGGGCCTCTGAGACCCTTCTGTGCCCATCCCTCCATAGTGGTCATCAGCCGACAGCGACGACGTGTACAGCTGATGCGGATTAGGCAGCAAGAAGAGCGCAAGGAGAAGCGGCGGAAAAAAAGACCCCCTCGGGCTCCCCCCAGAGGTCCCCGTGCTCTTCCAAGGCCTGGGCCCCCTGACCCTGCTTATCGACGCAGGCCAGTGCCCATCAAACGCTTCAATGGGGATGTCCTCTCCCCGGTGAGCACCCTGTATCCCTCCAGCCCAGATAAAGGAGAAAAAAGTACACAGACTGCTCCAAGCAGGACTGGGCTTTTCCCAGAAGTGGTTGCTGTCTAGAAGACCTATTGCTTGTCCACCCATTGGAACCCCTATACTGGGGGCCTGGTGAGCCCAGCTTTGGGATTGAGGGAAAGGTGTCCTGAGTATGGATTGTAAGTGGGATGTGGTATGTTGTGGAGACTCTGGGAGTGGTTATGTCCTAGGTCTATGGCAGTCTGGGGGACTATCAGGCTTGTGGGGGTACAGGAAGAGGTGGCTTTCAGGGCAGCAGTCTGCAATGGAACTCTCACACCTATGTTTACTCCCGTACAGAGCTACATCCAGAGCTTCCGAGACCGGCAGACGGGGAGCTCACTGAGCTCCTTCATGGCCTCGCCCACAGACACGGACTATGAGTATGGGTCCCGGGGGCCATTGACAGCCTGCTCAGGCCCCCCTGTGCGGGTATAGCAGTATCCCTGCCTGTTTAGACTCTGCAGTCACCAGCTCTGCCAGGCCACCACCCATTCCCCACCCCCCACCCGCCCTGCAGCCTTTGGCTGTCCCTCTCCCCTCCCTGGAGAGGGCTGGCCTGGCCACTAGAGGGAGGATCTGTCTCAGGCTAGGCCTGGCCTGAGGGGAAAGCCCCCTGCCAAGCTCCGAAGGGGCTCCTGAGGGACCTGGGGTATAAGCCCCATTGGAGTGTGCTCAGGGTTGTGAGTATGTTGCCTGTGTGTTAGTGTGTGTGTATGTGTGTAGGGGTGGGTAGGCTTGGAGGGGACACTGGGACCCTTGCCTTAGATTTCTGATTGGTAGGGCTTCTCCAGGTTTGGCCCGGGCTCCTCTACCACTGCTGGGATCCCACATACAGGCCACTCACCTGCATGTCTAAGTGGAGGAGGCCTGCCTTCCTCCTTCACACTCCACCTCCCAACCAGACTCATGTAAGGGTCCTTGTCCTTGTCCTCGGGGCAAACTACAGTGCCCCTCAACCTGGTCTCTTGGCTTCTGCAAAGCTACCAGCCTAAAGGCAGAGGCAGGGGATGGGGGTGGGGAGTACTGCTCTGGGCCGGGTTGGGGAGAGGGCTGGGGGTCTTAAATGCACGGTGCATGTCTGGTGTCTGTCATGCCACTCTGGACACCTCATGCTTCTGTCTCTCCTGACCCCACTCTTTGTTTTACATCTTTTATAAACGTGCCAAACTGCATGGCCTCTGCCAAGAATGGTGGTCTTCAGTGGCTAGCGCTTCCACGGCCAAGCTGGAAGCACTGCAGCCCTTGGTCCCCTGTATCACTCATTATAACAGTGGCTTCAGGCAAGGTCTGCCTTCCCACTATCACACAGAAAGACAGGGAAGTGAGCTGTAGCACTTTTATTGTTTCCTGACACCTCTGGTTTCTCTGTCTCCCCATCCCTGCCCAAGGTAAGGGAACATGCCTTCCAAGCTGTCCAAGGACACCTGCCTCGCCTGGTTCCATCCTCCTAGTTACCTGCAGAGGAATGACTCTATGTGGGGCTGGGGAGAGAGTGGGTGCCACCTTCCTCTCCCCTGGCAGAGCCTGAGCACCCACAGAGGAAGAGTTGGGCCCTCAGCCTCTGCCCTACTTTTTCTGGGCCTCTATCAGGGCTGTGGAGGCAGGAAGGTAGGCGGGATCAGTTAGGGGTGGAGCAAGGCATGGTATCTGAAGGGAATGCAGGGATTTGGGGTAGAGGTTGGGGCATCTCTTATGTGGAAGAGGAAAGAAATGGGTCTAAGTCAGGAGCTCCCTGCCCAGGTTGATGGTGAACTTGCTGAGATAGGCGCAAGCCTGCTGGGTGGGGGTGGGGTGTGTGCAGGTTAGGGGCACAGACCAGGGGCAGGTAAATGGGAAAGAGAGGAACTGGTAGAAATGGGGGTGTTCAGGAGAGACAAACATGGTCCAAAGTCAGGAGAGCATGAGAAACCCAGAGAGGAAGAGGAGCAAGGGATGTGGAAAGGTGAGAACAGCTGACATAAGCCAAAAGGTTCATGTTGAGAACTCAGTGTCCCCCTCTCCTCTCCTCAGCCCTGGATTTTGATCCATCCCACCCCTCCCCCAACCCCACCTCCAACACATCCTCCAACCGACTGCCACCTGAAGTCCTAGAAACCCTCTCAGAGATGTATCTTAACCCACCAGTTCCCAGACGACCCCTCCTTTTGGCCAGCCAGCCTGCCCCTCTGACCTCTGCCCACTAGGCTTTACTCACCCTCTACCAGCAGCTGAGTGTGGGCGCTGTCCTGACCGGCCTGACAGCAGTAAGCGCCCTGGTCCTCAGGTCGCACGTCATGGATGACCAGGCTGTGGGTGGGGCCGTGGCTGCGCATCTCATATTTGTCTCCCGGGCACAGCTCGAACCCCTCCCGCAACCAGCACACGTGTCCCCCCAAGCGGGACACAGTTACTTCCAGCACTGCCCGGCGGCCCACCATAACTGTCTTCTCGCGAGGGGGGCGGCGGCACATCTGGAGAGGCAATGCTGGGGATGAGGGGCGGGGGCTTAAGTTAATATGTACGCGCATGGCCCCAGGAGGAAAGACGCAACTTCCCTCCCTGCAGCCCCCACTGCTGGCCTCAGTCTTCTTGCCAACGGTCCGTTCTTCTGTACCCCCAACTCAAAGTCTCCTCCCCCAGGAAACGCGCTGCCCTCCATGACCTGCCCCAAGAGAGTCCCACGAGGGGAGGAAAAGGGAAGGTGAGAACGTTCCGAGAACCAGCGCCAGTCCATCAGTCCCAGGAGAGGAGATGATGTTCCTTTCCCTGTCGCCTTAACCCCAGTTGCTTACCCTCCACCTCCAGGAGAGCCAAGGACTGGGCGGATCCTGCATAGAAGCGGACTTCACCGGCGTCCTCAGCGAGCAACTCGCTTAGCACCAGAATATGTTTCTTCCCTGGGGATGGGGGTGGGGGCGCTAGCGAGGCTGGAGCCGCCTCTGAGGAGGGTTCAGGGATGAAGGTGGGGCCTGAGGAGGTCCCAGGGATGGCTCCGACGCCTTAAATGTGCGCTAGGGTGGGCGGAACTGGGATGCGGAGCCGGAAGAGGAGAGGTCCAGGACTCAGAGCTGGGGGCGGGAGGAGGGCCTGGAGGCGGGGCTTATCCTGGCAGGGCGCGGTCTCCCGGAGCCTGGGGCTAGAGAGGGTGATGGGAAGGCGGCCAGACCTTCCTTCCGGATGCGGACTCGGCCTTCGGATCTCAGGGGGCGGCCTCCGAGCTCCCAGCGCCCCGTGGTCTCGGCCTCCGACACAGTGCATTCGAAGGTAGCGCGGTCACCTTCGCGGGCGCTCACGGATCGGAGCTCTGAGAGCACAGCCACTGTACGCTCTAGGGGACCGAGTTGGGGGTGTGAGACTCGGCTGGGCGGAACAGACCACGCCCCTCCACGCCCCCTCCAGGGTCAGTCCCCGGGAAAGAACCTGCCCGTTACTCCTAGGCCCAAAGCAATTCCCTGCCCTCGCAACGCCCTTTACCCACCGCGCACTGTCAGGCGGACAGGCCCGGCGCGGGTCGTCCCGACTGCGCAGCTGTAGGTCCCGGCGTCCAAGGGGCTGCAGCACCGCAGCTGGAGAAGGCGCCGCGTGCCGTGGGCCTGGAACCGGAGCTGAGGGCTGGGGGTGAGCGCGTGCCCATCCTAGAGGCAGGAGTTGCAGAAGGTTGGAGAGAGCCGGGTTGGACACAGGCGGCACCGGCCCTGGAAGGCGGAGGCGCCCTCTTGATTTCAAGTGGTCTCTAGGCGCGTTTTTTGGGACACAGTCTCACTTTGTCGCCCAGGGTAGAGTACCCTGGCGTTATAGCTCAACAGCAACCTCAAACTCTTGGGCTCAAGCCATTCTCTTTCCTCAGCCTCCCGAGTAGCTGGGATTACAGGTGCTTGTCACAACGTCCGGCCATTTTTAAGAGACTGGGTCTCGCTCTAGCTCAGGCTGGTCTCGAATTCCTGAGCTCAGGCGATCTGCCCACCTCAGCCTCTCAGAGTGCTGGGATTACAGGCGCGAGCCACCGCACCCGGCTCTAGGAGAGTTTAAGCGCGTCTCCTGTTCCCACGCCTTTGGGCCTCTGCCAGGAACCTCTTTGTGAAGGTATCACCCTTTGGGGACGTTAGAGCCCTAAAGAGGCACCACGGGCTCAGGAAGCCCAGAGCCAAATACCAATCACATGGAACATGGGTGAAGATTCTGTAATTAGGCAAACCTGGATTCACGTATGGGCTCCACCCCTTTTGTCTGCCTTTGGGCAGGTAACTTCACCTCACTGAACATCAGTGTCTTCCTAGATGATAACAGACCTGCTTCCTAGGTTTGTAAGGATTAACGGATTAAATGTAACATAAATCTTGGCATACATGAGTATTAGTTGTTTCCTTTGAGGCATTGTTATTGTTATTACACTGAATGGTTTAGACTGGGGTTGGGTTCTGACCTTCTCCCAGGTAACATCAGCCAAGGTTTGGGAAAGCTCGCACTCGAATGTAGCTGTGTCGCCCTCTGTCACTTCTAGGTCCTGTGGCCCCCGCACAATGGTCACTGGGACCTCTGGAAGTGGGAGAGGGAGGACAATGCAGAGGGAACAGGAGTAAGGGCAGGATAAGAACCCAGTGTGCAGGGACAAGGAGGACACACATGGGACAAGCAGTCAATAGTAGACACATTTAGAAAGGTCATCAATGGAGGCCACTAGTAAGTGGGGGATGTGATGAGGACAAATGATCCAAAAAGTTGCTAAGGATTAGTCAGTGGGTAACACAGAAGGGCCAAAGAGTCAATGAGGAACAAGTGGCCAGTTGGGTGGCACACTTTAAGGTGGTTAGTGGGGGATATGCTGGAGGCCAGAGGAGAAAGGTGAAACGAGCAGAGTTGCCAGCAGAGCCACCTATAGGTGGGCATGGTCAGTGGGCCAGGTTTGGTTAGAGCGGACAGTAGGAGACTCTGGTCAGTGGTGGCATGATGGGTTCTGAGAAGCCACTGGGGACCCTAGAGTAGGTGTGGCCAGTGGGGAACATGCAAAAATGGGGGACACTCAAGCAGAGTTACCAGTGGAGTCACCCTTAGGCACAGTCAGTGGGCTGGAGGGACTGGAGTGGTAGCAGGCTACACTCAGGCAGGCAAGGGGGGCCATGGCAGGCAGCATGGTCAGAAGGGTCACAGAGTGGCTGGTAAGGCCACATGCAGGCAGGCAGACAGTAGGGACCATGCTGGTGTGGGGCACGAGGCAGTTGGGAATGGGGTAGTCAGAGGATCCACACACAGGCAGTACAGTCACCAGGGCCACACAGGGCCTAAGGGTCAGGGAAGCCACACTGGGACAAGAATGGTCGGTGGGGGGGAGGGGGTCACACAAGTAGAGGGGTCAGTAGTCACACCCAGGGGAATGTAGGGCCACACGGTTCACCAGGCAGGTTGTGGTCAAGGCCACACCTCTCACAGTGAGTCTGGCTGCACAGCGCAGGGAATCCACCGTGAAAGAGATACAACCAGAGTCAGCCAAGCCCAGGCCATTCAGTACCAGACGGTGAGTATGGCCCTCCACATGAATGTGGCACTTGGGTCCCGGCTGCAGCCGGATTCCGCCTCGGGCCCACTCCCCAGTCACACCCTCCTGGGATAGCTCCAGTTGGAAGGAGGCACTGCCCCCCTCACTGACAGTCACATCTTCCAGAGGCCGAAGCATCCTCAGTGGCTTTGCTGGTGGGGGGAGGTAGGAGAGAGGGCAGATGAAGCCTCCAGCTCAGGCAGGGGCTGCAGGGGCTCACCACCCCTTGGCCCTGTCTATGTCACCCAACGCCCAATCTAAGGCCCTGACAAAAGGAGTTCAGAACCAGGGCGCAGGAAGAAGGCAGCATGGCCAGTCAGATGTGGGGAGGGGGCCACATTGGGGTTAGGGGAGGACACAGGAAGAGGGTGACGGATGGTTAAGAGATTTTGGAAGAATGGGTGAGGGATGCTGTGACACTAGAAGGAGAATAGAATTTGGAGTCAGACATGCTGGGATTGGGACCTGGCTCCACCACATAGTTTGTGTGCTGTGTGATTTTGGGCAATTGCTTGATGTCTCTGGGCCCTAGTTGTCCCCACTGTATGGAGTGAATAGTATTGGGACATGGGTTTATCATGACAATTACATGAATGAAATAAATTAGAAGAGAATATCATCAATGACAATCATTCACCAAGCTCTATGTGGGCATTTTTTTTTTGCAGTTTTTGGCCAGAGCTGGGTTTGAACCCACCACCTCTGGTATATGGGGCCAGCGCCCTATTCCTGTAAGCCGCAGGCACTGCCCAATATGTGGGCATTTTTTAAGTTAGTTAAAGGTGTGTGCTAATGGATTAAATGTAACTGGTTTTTTCTTTTTTTTTTTTTTGGAGACAGAGTCTCAAGCTATCACCCTGAGTAGTGCCATGGCTTCACACCTCACAGCAATCTCAAACTCTTGGGTTTAAGCGATTCTCTTGCCTCATCCTCACAAGTAGCTAGGACTACAGGCGACCGCCACAACGCCCAGCTATTTTCTTGTTCTTATTGCAGTTGTCGTTGTTTTAGCTGGCTCGGGCTGGGTTCAAACCCACCAGCCTCGGTGTATGTGGCCAGCACCCTACACACTGAGCTATGGGCACTGCCCCATAAGCCCCATTTTTAAGGAGACTTGGCTCAGAGAGATTAGGTAACTCACATGAAGTCATACAGGTAATAGAGGGCCCCAGCTTGGTGTGGGAGATGTGGGTGCTATTTGCCAGCTATCCCTGTTTCTTACTTAAATGGGCACATGTATCCCTGGGGCACATGGCTAAAGGATAAGCGCAGCAAGTCTTTCTGGAGTGCAATGTTTATGTTTATAGCAAAGCCAACTTGGGAGTATGAAATGGAATGCAAAATCCACAGGGACTTCTAAGGTAAATAGAAAAACATTAGAAAAAGAAAAGTTTTGCTTTGGGCAGGCTGCTGCAGGTTCCTCAGTGGTGAGGGGCACTTTGGTGGGGGGTCTGAAGGGCTCTTGGGGCATCCAGGAAGGGCTGTGCTATGGGGCAGGTGATGTGTTAGGACAGAACGGGGCACTCACGCCTCACGCTGAGCCTGGCCAGGGTGCGATCATGGTGGCTCTCACAGCCGTAGGTACCCTGGTCAGCCAGTATGACACCATGGATGAAGAGGCGGTAGATGTGGCCATCCTGGGCCATGGACAGGCGGGAGTCTTGAGTCAAGGGCTCCCCACCTCGCAGCCAGCGCACGGCCCCTGCCGTACCCACTCGGCCTGTCTCCACTTCAAGGCACACATCCTGGCCTTCCTCTGCCCGCACATCCTGCAGCCGCCGCAGGAATAGCAGCTCCATCTCTGGTGGGGAAGAGGAAGGAGGCTTGGAGCCAGGTGGGGGCTATAGGCTGGCCCCTGCACCCTCCCACTAGCCTGTCCCCAGGTAGAAGGGCAAGGGTGCCGGGGCTGAGGCTGGGAGTATGGTACACAGAACAGAGCATTTTGTCTCCATGAGCACACACCTCGAACGTGGAGCCGGGCACTTGTGGCCGTGTTCCCTGCCCGTGCAGTCACAGTCCCTGAATCCCCGAGCTGGCAGCTTCGCAAGGTCAGGGTATGACTTGAGCCATTCTGAGCTATCTCCAGCTGGGGCCCTGGTGTGGCAATGACCCCATTGCACAGCCAAGTGACATTGGCATCTGATGGGGAGACTTCACACCGGAATGTGGCATCATCGCCCTCGTGGACAGTCAGTGGTGTCAGCTCCGAGACCAGCTTCACCGGTGGTGGCTCTGGAGAGGGGTACCGGAGAGCAAGCTAGGCTTAGTTATTCCCCCTTCCTCCTGTTCATCCCCTCCTCAGGGTATGGGCCCTCATTACCCACACTGTTTAACAAATCTTTTGTGAGGACCTACTGTACGTCAGCCATGGGGGTGTCTCGAAAGATATCCTGCCAACTCCCTGCCACTCCTTTTAGCCAGCTCTTGTCAATCCTGGCCTGGCACCCCACCTCTCTGATTCACTAATAATAGCAGATCATTTGCCCTGAACCCTATTTATGGCATTTACCTGTCATGGCATGCCTATAAGACCAGCACTGTCCCCTCAAATGACAGAATCCAGGTTGGAACCTGGGTGGGTTGACTCGAGAGCCCCTGTTTTGTTTTATTTTATTTTTTTTATAGAGACGGAGTCTCACTTTATCGCCCTCGGTAGAGTGCTGTAGCATCACACAGCTCACAGCAACCTCCAACTCCTGGGCTTAAGTGATTTGCCTCAGCCTCCCGAGTAGCTGGGACCACAGGCGCTCGCCACAGTGCCTGGCTATTTTTCTGTTTTGCAGTCCGGGGCCGGGTTTGAACCCACCACCTTTGGTATATGGGGCCGGTGCCCTACTTGATGAGCCACAGGCGCTGCCCAAGAGAGCCCCTGTTTTAAACACTGGATGGGCTATGCCCCCTCCTAGCTGAGGATATCTGGAAGAGGGAGCCCCAAGTCCTCATCCACATAATAGTCGTGCTTGGACTGGGTGGAGGCAAAGGCAGGGATGGAGAGATGATGGGCCCTAGAACAGTGGAGGATGGTCCTCAAGGTGCCAGGGCCCACAGGGTGTAAGGGTTGCGCTATTACCTTCCACACTGACGAGGAAGATGCGGCTGTCTTGGGGCGTGTCGCACAGGTACTCCCCAGCGTCCCCGCTCCGTGCCCCCCGCACCCGCAGCACCTGCCTGGCCCCGTCCTGCTCCAGCTGCACCCGCCCCTTGCTCGCCAGTCGCTCCCCGTCCTTGTACCAGCGTACAGGATCCCCCGGCCCGGACAGGTGCACCACCAGCTCTAGGTCCCCACCTGGGGTACTTCGAACCCTCGTCTGGGCTGCCTCGGGGGCCACCACCCGCACAGGGGGCTCTGTGGAGTCAGAGCTGAGGGTCACTGGGAGGAGAGGCTCGAGACTATGAGGAAGGCAGTGGCAGGCAAGATGCGGTAAGACACTTAGGGAGGTGTGGCAAGGGATGGACAAGGCGTGCTCAAAAAGCAGGGAAACCTACGGGTTTGGGGGCTCAGCCATTCTGTCCACGCTATACTCACCAGCCACCTGGACAGTGAAGCTGACACTTGGGGCTCCTGGGGCTGCCCCAGATCGGCAGGTGTAGAGGCCTGCATGGGCTAGACCTGCAGCCCGGATGCAGAGGACACGGCGGGGGCCCTCAGTGTGGAGCTCCAGGCCCTCGCCCTCCTGCACGGGCCTCTCATTGTGGCTCCAGAACACAGGGGCACCGGCCCGGGATAGTTCACAGGTCAGTACCACTGGCTCTCCAGGAGCCACACAAACTGGGCTAGGGGCTGCCTCCGGGGCAAGGAACTGCACTGGTGACTCTGGACAAAGAGAGGAGGGTGTCAGCCTGTGCTTGCCACTGCCTCCCTGTCCTGGGCTGGCCAGGAACACCCACCAGCCAGGCAGACGTTGAAGGTGACAGCCTCATCGCGAGTCTCACACACATACTCCCCGGCGTCCTCGGGCTGAGCATGGGGCATGGTCAAGGTGCGGGTGGGCCCCTCAGCACCCAGCTGCAGGGTGTCTGATGCCTCCACCTCCAGGCCATCTTTGTACCAGCGCACCTGGGACCCAGCCGGAGCCACCTCACAGCGCAGCTCCACACGCCCTGGTGTCCCGAACTGTAGATCCAGGGAGCGGGCTGCTGGGTGCACAATCCTCTCCGGTGGGGCTGGTGGGTGGACAGAGATGGGCACGCTGGCTGGGCCAGCCAGCCTCTTCCTGCCTCACCCACTAGAAGCTCAGTCCCTCTCTCCCTCCGGTGCTAAGCACTGCAGCTGACCAACCCCAGGAGGCCTACATTCTACACACGAAGACCTGAGGCCACTTCAGAAGAAACTGACTTGCCCAAGATCACACAGAAAGAGCTAGATCTGGACTCACATCCAGATCCACTTGACTCAATGCAAACCCCACTCTACCCCACCCCCACTTCCTATCTACTTTCCCTGCTTTGCCTCCAATGCATTTATCATCTCCTGGCAAACCATCTGTTTTACTTGTTTTTTGTTTGTTCACCCTCACTAGAGTGCAAGCTCCATGAAGGCAGGAGGTGTTGTCTTATTGGCTCACTATGATATTCCCAACCTAGAACACTGCCCAGCATGTAGAAGTTACTCAGTAAGTATTTGTTAGAAAAATGAATGAATGAATGGTCCTAAAGTCTGGGTTCCCTCCCACCAGGCCTCACTGTCTTGACCTGATTTGAGCAAGCTGGACTCTGATGGCTGAGAATGAGAGGTTGGGCGCCTGTCCCTCAGCCCTCTAGCCCCCTGCTTCTACCTCCCCAGGGTTCCCTACAGACTGCCCACCTGTGACAGTGACAGTGAAGAAAGCTGAGTCGTCTCCAGCATCACACACAAACTCGCCCCCATCCTTGGGCAGGGCAGCTGGCAGCACCAGGCGGCAGCGTGGCCCATCCCTCTCCAGCACAAGGGCCTCGCTCTCCTCTACCTCCAGCCCATCCTTGTACCAGCGCACAGGAGCATCCTCCCGGGATAGTTCACACATCAGCACCACACACTCCAAGGTCACAGCGATCAAAGTCACCTCATCCCGGGGGTATATGATCCGCACTGGAGGCTCTGCAGAGTGGGGACAACCACAGGCTGTCACAAACTCACCGTTAGCCTCCCTGGAGCCACTTGGCAGCTTGAAGTCCTTGTCACCCACATGATAATAAGAGTAAAAAGTATAATCATAATAAGCAATAATAGGTCCACAAACTGTTCTCTGAAATCTCTGGGGCCAGAAGTGTTACAGAATCCAGAATGCTTTGGACTCCAGAAAGATGCATTTATCACGTCATGTGCTTAACTTGGCCCCCACTATAGCGGAGCATCCTCCATCATCATTCACATCAACACTTCTGTGCTGTAACATATTACATTGTCCCTACACAGGATATATTAAAAGATATATCCATCTTATACATATAAAGACAGAGCTCTACTCACCCTAAGCAGAATAATTAAAAAGTAGAAACAGCTTCACAGTAGTCAAGCTCAGGTTTTACTGAAATGACTTTGAATACCAAATTTATAAAAAGTTTTTGAATTTTTTGAATTTCAGAATTGTGGATAAAGGATGCTGGATCTGTAACAGCAAACACATACTTCTTCCCAAGGCTCCAGGGGACAGTCCTAAGCATTACACTGAGAAACCCTCACAGCAAACCTAGGAAGTTAAGTATTGTTTTATCCTCCATTTTGCAGTTGAGGGAACTGGGGCACAGAGTGATCAAGCAACTTCCTTAAGGTCACAACTGGCTACACCTATCCTAAGGCAGGAGGAAGAAATGCCATCTGCTAAATGCAGGCTCAGACTCTGCAGGCAGTGGTAAGTATTCCAAGCCAATGTTCACTAGAACACAGTAATGCTTTTTACATCTGTGCATGAGATTTGCCAACAGCTGTCTCAGAGTTCCCCAGGGATGCCAAATGCTGGTTCTGGGAGCTCATTTCCAAGTACTGATCATTTCTCCATAGAACGAAGCCAGGTCAGTACCGGAGGTGACCAGTGCCTTGAGCCCAGGCCTGCTCACACCCTCATGCAGAGGTGATTGTGCAGAATCTTCAAGTCTCCAGGAGACTTCAGCGCTCCTTTAGCGTTTAGCCCCCTTGCGGCTGGGCGGAGGAACTGCTAGCTTCCCGGTTTTGCAGGGGTGCATGGGCCAATGCACCTACAAGAATATACTTAGCCCTGCGCCTTCATTTGGGCCCACACAACCCTCCTTCCCAAATGGGCTCGCTCTAAGAAGTTAGAGGATGCAGGCTGGTTCTCTGAGGCCCAGCAAGGCCAGGAAATTGTAAACTGAGGCTGCCCAAGGACTTGGGGGATGAGATGGATGGTGGGTGAGCAACAGAGTGCAGTGATAAGGCTTAGGTGCCTGCATGGCCCTGGGACCTCAGCCTGGCATCATACTTGTTCACTCAGCCCTGGAGGAGAAGTGGTGTTTGTGTGAACTTCCTCATGAAGAGTCTGGTGTTTCCTGTGGAGCTCAAGTATAGGTTGGAATTTGTGCAGCTGGGGCCATTATGTATGGCCAGGACTCGGGGTGGGAGAAGTTGAAGGTGACACCCTACAGGACAGAATGTGTGCAGAAGGCCTCTTTGGCATTGTGGCTTATGTGTACCAGGCTGCAGTATCTGGGTTGCGTGGAGTAGGGGGCCCCTAAGCAGCTCAGCCTGGGCTAGGGCAGGGCAAAAGAGAGTGACAGGGCTTGTGCCAGCAGGATAGGCATTCCAGTGCAGCCATCAGGGTTCTTCTGTGCCACCCAGAGAGGCCCAGGCAGCCATACAACCCTTGACCCCACCCACTGAACTGTGGCCCCTGAGTCTCTGGCACTGAATCACCTTCACTTCCGTAGCTGTTCTGTGTTTTTCCCACCTTGAACACCCTCCCTCACCACCAACACCCCACCCCCTCCCCAACTCAGCTCCTACTCAAGTAACAGCTTTGAAGGGACTTCCTGCCACCCAGACAGCAGCACCCAGCAGCCCCCAGCCTCAGGGTTTCTATGGTGGCCCTCAACAACCCTAGGACCTTGTGTGCTCTGGGAGAAAAAGACCATGTCTATCTATGAACTGCCGGCTCCCATGTGTAGAATCGTGGCTTTCTCTGAGGCCCTCCCTGACCCTCCTGCTCTGCTCTCCTGAGCCCTCTGTCCTCACAGCACTTATCATCAGGTGTCACTGTACATTTATTTGCATGTTTATTGGTTTAACACAGGGGTCGCAAACTCAGATGCCTGAAGGGATCAGGTTGGGTAGGTCAGTGGCTGCAGCTGTTGGAGAGACAGAAAGGAATAGCAAGGAAGTGGGAAGAGGAAAGTGGGCCCCAGGTATAGGGCAGCGGCTACTCTGTGCCAGCCGTTCGTCTCCATGGGGGGAAGCGTGACCAGAGCCGCCGGTTCTTCGGCTTTTTCAAGAGGACGCATAACTCCAGATTGTTATTTGAACTGTCCTGACTTTGGTAAGACTCTGCAGGCCAAACAAAGCACATGTGTGGGCTGCATGGGGGCCCCGGGACTGCCCGTTTGCGACCCCTGGTTAACAGCTGCCTCCTTGCTAGACTGACAGTTCCCTGAGAACATTACTCACCAGTGACGCTCAGCACCTGGCTCAGACAAAGTGCTTAATAAGTGAGCCGGTGGCACATGGCCAGTCCTGGCTTGGGGACCAGAAAGGGATGCTGAGCTCTTCTTCCCAGCAGAGACCTTGGCACATGCACCCCCAACCCACATCTCCCTCTCCCCAGTGTGCTAGCAGGAGATGTGTGATCAGCTCTCCCAGGGCTCAGGACTGTCCTCTGCTGACCCTGGGGAGTTGGGGTGGATGCACACCTGTGACAGTGACAGTGAAAGAGGCCGACTCATCATCGATTTCACACAAGTACTCGCCGGAGTCCTCCATCTGCACAGCGGGCAGCACCAGGCGGCGGACGGTGTCTTCCTTCTGCAGGAGAAGCGCTGGACTCTCCACTACCTCTTCACCGTCCTTGGTCCAGCGCACCTCAGCCCAGGGCCGGCACAGTTCACACGTCAGCACCACACGCTCCAGGCGCACGGCTGCCACGTACACCTTGCCACTGGGGTACACGATCCATGAAGAAACATCTGGAGGAAAGGGACAGATGCCATTGGGCATAAGGAGCAGGCTGGTGTGCCCCTGTGCCCTCCCTGATCCAGGGCTGTTCTCTACTCTTGGAGGCTAGACCATGTGCTAAAGAGGAGCCTCCTTCGGAGTGTGGCTTACACCAGCTTAGCCAGTTACAGCTAGAGACACGTGGTCCCCTCAATATAGCCATCGCGGCCAGCAAGACAAACCCACGGTCACCAAAGCAAATCAGGCACTGCGCAGTGCAGTTTGTGCTGTACAGCACAGTGGGGATCCTGGTGACAGCCTCAGCTATGGTAACACTCCACATTCCCTGGGTTGGGACAGGGATAGTATGAACAGTAGGACTGGGGAAAGGACAGTTGGATCCTCACAGGCAGCTGTGGTCTCCTCCAGGACTCGGAGATCTTCTGACCACTGTTGTGCCTAGGACTACCTCCCCTAGATCTTGCCCTGCAACAGATTTGCAGCCCCCAAGTTCCCCTTGGCAGGGGTCTTCAGGAGAATAGAGAAGGCAGAGCTTCCCTGGTGACAGGTGTAGCTATGACCAACATGCTCATGGCAACACATTTCTTTCTTTCTTTTTTTTTTTTTTTGCAGTTTGGCCGTGGCTGGGTCTGAACCTGCCACCTTCGGTATATGGGGCCACCTACTGGATGAGCCACAGGCGCCGCCCGGCAACACATTTCTTGAGTTTGATTAGATTGTGGGTGGAGGAAAGAAAGGAGGTCCGATCAGCTAGGGGAAGGGTAGCTGGGGCTGGGAACAGTGACCCAGGAGTGAAAGTGTCAAGTTGTTCCAGCAAGTGTGTCCCACTGTGGCCTGTGACGGCTCTCTGTCCCACTCTGACCCACCAGGCCAGGCCCACCTGTGATGGTGACGGTGAAGTAGGCACGCTCCTCTCCAGCAACGCACTGAAACTCGCCTCCATCTTGGGGCTGGGCGGCAGGCAGCACCAGGCGGTGATGAGGCCCTTCACTTTCCAGCACCATGAAGTCATTCTCCTCCACTTCCTGCCCGTCCTTGTACCAGTGCACAGGGGCATCTTCTCGGTCCACTTCACATGTCAGCATGACACACTCAGAGGTGATGGCATGTACAAACACATGCTCCTGGGGGTCCACAATGTGCACTGGGGGATCTGGGAGGGGAGCAGAGGTGTGGTCACACAGACACACCCCACACAGGACATGAGATACTCTCCACATAGGAGTACACTGAAGAGGGCTAAGACCACACTTAAGGGCCTGGGACAATGACATGGGATACTGAACGCATGGCAGGAGATCACGCGGCAGCTGAGTGCTCCTCTGTGGGTCTCTTCTGGCTAGATGGGGACATGGAGGGAGGGAGGCTCAGGGTTGGCACAGTGGCAGCCAGTTTGTCCAGGCTGATAGGAGGTGACTATCACCAGTCTCATCAGGGCTATGCTTGCTACTTTTATTACAAGAAAGCCCTCAGGATGGGCAGGAGGTGTAGAATGATCTAACAAATGCCAACAGTGGGACAGCTGCTCCTTACAATGAGTTCCCTGACACCAGGCAAATTTGGGCAGAGGCCACAAATGCCGTGGCAAAAGTATTGCAAACATAACTTCCCATTAAAGTGAGAAGATATGGCTCAGTGCCCATAGCACAGTGGTTATGGCGCCAGCCACATACACCAAGGCTGGAGGGTTCAAACCCAGCCAGGGCCAACTACAACCAAAATATAGTCCCAGCTACTGGGAGGCTGAGGCAAGAGAATTGCAAGCCCAGGAATCTGAGGTTGCTGTGAGATATGATGCCACGGCACTCTACCGAGGGCGAAATAGTGAGATTCTATCTCAAAAAAAAAAAAAAAGTGAGATGAGTGGGAGGGCAGTGTCGGAGCCACTCCATGGCTCCGACACTGCCCTCCCAGAATCAGCACTTGTTATGAGGCTCCCAAGGCTCCACCCTGGAAATTCTGGCTCTAGAGTCTAGGGGACTGGGCATATGTATTTACAAAGCCTCCAGGATGGCCCTGAAGCAGCCAGACCACACATTGCCTTGTGAAAACCTCAGAATGCTATTCCTAACGCTTCTGTTGCCTTTGACTACCAGGGGCAGCTAAAGAAACGCAGGCCTGGTGTGACTCTTCCAAGCTGTGGTTTGCTGGCTGTGACAATTAAGTGTGAGGTCACATACCCTCTTAAGCCTCAGTTTCTTTATCTGCAAAATGTAGATTGCCCCTCATCTAGATGTAAAGATGAAATTCAAATGTGTATTGGTGCTTAACCTAGTGCTTGACTCAAAAGTAGCCGCCAGTCAATGTCCACTCCCATCGTGCCTCCCCTTAATTGCATTTTGTCTCCTCCAACCCAGCATGGGGTATGTGGAGTACAAGTGTGCTAGAAGGTATCAGTGCCTGACAGGGGTAAGCAGCAAGCCCAGAGTGATATGGAACACATCCACTGGCTCGTTCTCTCCCTGGAAGGGACCCTCCTTCAAGCAGGCAGACTAGGGGGCTAGGACTTGCATGGATCTCAGAAACAGCCTCCACTGGAGGAGCCCAGGCTAGGACGGTTCCTGACCTTGGATGGTAACGCTGAAGAAGGCAGAGACTCCTTCCGTTCTGCACTCAAACTCGCCACTGTCTCGCACTTCAGCCTCGCGCAGGATCAGGCGGTGTTTGCGCCCATCCATCTTCACCACCAGTGACTCACTTTCCTCTACCTTCTGTCCATCCTTGTACCAGGTTGCTGGGAAGTCCGTCCGTGAGAGCTCACAGGTCAGCACCACCCTTTCTGAAGTTGTGAAGTTCAAGGACACCTTTTCCTGAGGGCTCAGGATGTGCACGGGGCTCTCTGTGTGGGGAGAAGCATGGATAAGCACCTCTCTACAGTCCATGTGCTGGGGTAGAGGTGGATGCATCAGGAAAGGTGGCTGCTGTGACCATGTTTGTTGGGGTTTAAAAAACAGGTTTGCGGCAGCCCCCGTAGCATTGGGTAGGGCGCGGGCCATATACACCCAGGCTGGTGGGTTCAAACCCAGCCTGGGCTAGCTAAACAACAATGACAACTGCAACAGAAAAATAGCCAGGAATTGTGGCCGGCACCTGTAGTCCCAGACACTTGGGAGGCTGAGGCAAGAGAATCACTTAAGCCCAAGATTAAGGCTTGCAGTTGCTGTGAGCTGTGATGCCACGGCATTCTACCAAGGGCGACATAGTAAGACTCTGTCTCAAAAACAATAAATAAATAAAATAAAAAATAGGTTTGGGCTCATCCACCAACTTCTAAGAGTAGTGGTTTTACTGTGCATAAGAATTCCTAGACAGCCTGCTAAAAATGTAGAATTCCTAGACCCCTAAGCATGCAGGCCCTCCAGGTAATTCTCATGTTGAGATCCTAGATCACATTATGGAAATGCTGCTCTGGTTGCCCTCTGCCTATGATGCTGGAAGCTACTCACCTCAAGGCCCTATGGTTGGGTGCCAATGTATTCCTTGATTGGCCTTATCAACTTCAGCAATGGTGAGATGTCAAATGCTGGCATGTTCCTTGAACTTTCACCACCACCCCCAATTCTCCTGGAGGGAAGCCTCATTCACTCTCCTTCCCCATCTCAACAGGTGGCATAGTAGGATTCTGGAGCCAGACTCCCCAGATTCATAATCCAGCACCACCTCTCATTAGGCTTTGTGACTTTGGCTAAATCACCTGACATCTCTGCGCCTCAGTTTTCCTATCTAGAAAATAGGGATGGCAAAAAAACCCATCTTATGGTGAGGATTGTGTTAATGTCTGTGAAGTGATTAGGACTGCCTGGCACGTAGGAAGTTGCTATGACAATGGCAGCTAATAGATTATAGGGCAGGTGAGGAGTCAGGGACTAGCGGGCAAGATCTGTGCCTCTCAAATCAGATGACAAACATCATAGAATTTTGTAAGCTACAAGTACTGCAGAGAATTGAGGTATGATGCTGACAAAGATAACAAGGGTTGCCCTGCCTGGTGCATAGAGGTTGAAACTGGCCTTCTGAACCTGAGCCCTCAATCTGAGCCCATTGTAAATGGATGCTCTTTACCTCCTGGCCCAGATATGATAAACAGGAACAACATGAGACTTTGACATTTTGACCCTCTACCTACCCAAGTCCCTACCAGCACCAACCTTGGATGGTGAGGGCAGCTGAGTCCTGCACACCAGGGCAGCTGAAGCCCACCAGGGCCCCACTGTCCTCGTGCTTGACTGCTTGCAGGATCAGTCTGTGCTGCAAGCCCTTCTGCTCCACACGGTAGTGCAGGGCCCCAGGGGCCACCTGGCCCTCTGGCTCATTACTCTTGAGCTCTTCCCCATTAAGGAACCAGGTGCCCTGGATGATGGTGGAGAGATCAAGGGAGAAGACAGCATCTTCCCCAGCGTATACTTGGACATCCTCCAGACCTGCCACCAGGCGAGCTGTGGGCACTGAGGCAGGGACAGAGTATAGCCAGCAGAACAAGAAAAAGTAGCAGAGGGCAAAGGTTAGTGGATGGAAGGCATAAGAGAGGACAAGCATTGAGGGCCCAGGGAAGGGAGGAGGGGTGTTGGGGGGGGACACGACTTTGGGTGTGGCTATTGATGGGCAGGGGTGGGCAGGATTGACTCACCGAGGTGGGCAGAACCATGGAACACAACGTGGGGACTGCGGCCATGTTCGCTGACCGTGCAGACACGGAAGCGGTAGTCACCCTCAGAGGGTACACAGTCCCCGGGCACCTCCACGGCTCCAGCTTTCTCAATGCTGAAACACTGGATCCAGTCTTCAGAGCCCACCTCTTGCCGCTCCAGCCGGTAGATAAAAGGGGTCTCAGGAGCTGGGTCAGGTGCCTTCCATGTCAAAAGGACCGTGTTTTTGTGGCCCTTGAACATCTCTACCAACACAGGGGGTCCTGGGGGACTGTGCTTGACACCTGAGACCAAGGCAGAGATTGTTCCAGCCTTGCTCAGGCCTCCACAGCCCTTCCCCCCTAAATCCACTTCATCAACTCAGCTCTAGTCTGTTCACCCTCCTGCCCTGACCCTCCTGTCTAGGGGCCTTACTGCTCTCACATTTGACTCTAAGCAGAGTGGTGGTACGGGAGTTGCCCAGGCTAAATGTGACTTCTCCAGCATCCTCTCGGGTGACTCCTGGAAGGACCAGGGCATGCATGTGGCCAGAGCTGGTCTGGCAGGTGGCTGGGAGCTCCTCCCCATCGCGGCTCCAGCGCCCCTCAACCCCAGCCTCTTGTGTCTCCACCAACAGCACTGCATTTTCTCCCTCCAGAACATCAAGCTTCCGGGGCAGCCGCTTTAGGATGGGCCCTGAGAAGAGGACAGGAATACATCGGCCTGGACTCAGCGCACCAGCCTCAGCCTCAGCCTCCTCCCCACTGGCCAGCTGACCTTTGACTGTCACGTTGGCCACGGTGCGCACCCGGCTCCGCATCTCACACAGGTAGACACCATCATCATCTGCCTTCAGCCTATGGATGATGAGGCGCCTGACCGTGCCCTCTTCGATCTGCTCATACTTGCGACAGGGCAACAGTCGTTGGTCCTCGCGGAACCAGGCCGTGGGGATGCGAGAGTTGGGTACTTTACACTCCAGCACAGCAATCCCATTCTCCCTGCCCTCCACATCCTGCAGGGGCCTTGTGAACCGGAGGCGGGGCTCTACAGAGAGGGGAAAGACAAGAGAAGGCTCTGGAGATGGGCCAAACAGGGAGGAGAACTCCTAAACGCACCTTCACTCCTGGAATGCTCTGTGCCATGGCCAGCAGACTTGGGGAATTACAGAAAAATTACCAGAATGAAAGTCAGACAGCCTAAATTCTCATCTGGCCCTGACACTTACTAGCTACATCACCCTGAGAAAATCCACTGGAGGCTCAGTGCCTGTAGCTCAAGCAGCTAAGGAGCCAGCCACATACACCTGAGCTGGCGGGTTCGAATCCAGCCTGGGCCTGCCAAACAACAATGTCAACTACAACCAAAAAATAGCCGGGCATTGTGGTGGGTGCCTGTAGTCCCAGCTACTTGGGAGGCTGAGGTAAGAGAATCGCTTAAGCCCAGGAGTTGCAGGTTGCTGTGAGCTGTGATGCCATAGCACTCTAACCAGGGCAACAGCTTGAGGCTCTGTCTCAAAAAAAAAAAAAAAAAAAGAAAAGAAAAGAAAATCCATTAGAATATTGTTGGGCCTCAGTTTCCTTACTTGTAAAAGGGGGAATGGGAGAGGCTGAATCAGAGCAGTGATCTTCAAACTGCTCTTCAGAGTCCCTAAGAGGCACCTCATAATATTCTGTAGAGGTATTCTGAGTTGAATTTAAAGTATTTGAACTCCTTTCAAAATTGTATTTAAAAAAAAAAAAAGGTGATGCCTATGGCTCAAGGAGTAGGGTACCAGCCCCAAATGCTGGGGGTGGCAGGTTCAAATCTGGCCCCAGTCAAAAACTGCAAAAACAAACAAACAAACAAACAAAACCCACAATGTTGGAAACAACCAGAGGGTTAACTTGGGTTGCTGGACAAGCAAGTTTTTTTGTATAGCTCTGGCAAATGCCTCTTGCCTGCCTGCTGGGCTTTTCTTTCTTAATGGAGCTTCAGTTCAGCAGTGTCCTGGACAGTTTGTGCACATCAAGCTGTATCAGTGAGCTCAGCAATGCTACCCAGGTGCTACACACTTGATTTTGTGCCAGGCAAGACTCATGAGAAATTACCAATTCTCTTCTCCAAGAGAAAAGTTGTGCAAAAATCAGTGAAGGTGTAATCCCTTGAGTTGTGATGAAATCCTATTAGGGAGACCTTTAACTTCCAGTGTGAATTTGGGATTTTTTTTTTCCCTTTGAATTTTCTGTTTATGAGTAACGTAATCATTTATTAGATATGGCTGGTGATTCAACTCTGAAATCAAATTTTCTCTCCGTCACCTTCCTCTTCTTTCAAATCTGGGGGTCAGATTGTTTAGTAAAAGAATAGACAAAAATTGCAGGACATTTGTCCTCTTCAAGTCTACGTTTCCAGTGAATCAGTTGTTTGTCAAGGTCATGTTTGCAGCTGGGCCTTCCTCCAAAGACTTCAAAGACTAGACCCACTATGGAAGCCCTGGGTGCTCAGCCACTTCAAATGTGTGTATTCAGTAAAACAGCCCCCTATTCTCACTGATCAGCTTTGTAAGTACCTGTTATCAATTCAGACCTAGAGATTTACATTCGTAAAATACTCCCTGACTGTCTCACATACTGGGGTTCCAGATGTGAATTCAATTGGGGAAACAGGAGTAAACTATCAATGAGGCTGAAAACCACTAGAAGAGTTGTAGGGCCCTCAAGGTTTTGTAAATCAACCATCCTCAGTGGTTTTCCACCATCTCCCTCAGAATCACTTGAGTTCGTTAAGAAGTTGTTGGTACCCTGGAGACCTGCTAAATCTGAATCCCTGGGTGTGTGTGGGGTTGGGGGGGTAGGCCGCAGTAAACAATGGTATTTTGTTGTTGTTGTTGTCGCAGTTTTTGGCAGGGGCTGGGTTTGAATCCGTCACCTTCGGTATATGGGGTCGGCGCCGGCGCCCTAGTCCTTGAGCCACAGGTGCCACCCAGAAATAACGGTATTTTAATATTCCCTGCGGACCCTCCCACCTCCAGTCTTTTGAGCATCTGGCCGCCCGCTGGGATACCTTTGACATGCAGCTGCACCGCGCTAAGCGTCTGTCCTGCCGAGTTCCGCGCGGCACACACATAGAGCCCGCGGTCCTTGGCCTGGCAGTACAGCACTTTGAGCACGAAGCCACCGTCACGGTCTCGGTACATAAGGCGGCGGCGGTCGGAGAGCAGCGGGCGGCCCTCCCAGTGCCATTCGATCTCTGGCTCTGGCTTGCCCATCACGTAGCAGCGGAACTTGGCGTGCTTGCCCTCGTTCACCCAGAAGGTCTTGGGCGCGCACTTGAGCGGCTCCACCACCGGCGCGGGAGCCTCGTCCGGGTCCTCCGGCGGGCTCTCCGGAGGCTGGTGCACCTGGAGCAGCGCGCCGGCCTGCGCGTGGCCGTGCGCGTTGCGGGCGTGGCACACGTAGACGCCCGAATCCGGCAGCCGCACCGCCAGGATGCGCAGCGCCAGGCTCGTGCCCGGGCTACCCTCGGCGCGGCCCGGCTCGAGCGCGAAGTGGCTGCTGTCCCACACTTCGTCCAGGGCCATCCCGTCCTTCTCCCAGTACAGTGTGGGCTCGGGGACGCCCCCCACCTGGCACGTCAACACCACCTCCACCCCCCGCAGCACCCACTGGGACCGCGGCCCGGTTAGGAACACCGGGGCGCCCTCTCCGGCCCCCGGCGGCGGCAGTGGGTGTTCAGGGGGCTGGGGCTCGGGTTCGGGCTCAGGGGCTGGCGGCTCCAGCACGGTGACCGCGGCTGCTGCGTAGGCCTCGCCGGCCGCATTGCGGGCGCGGCACACATAGACCCCCGCGTCGGTGGGCAGCGTGTCGCTCAGCAGCAGGCCGTGCTCGGCACCATCCTCTGGGAAGCTCAGGCGCTCCGAGGCCGCCAGCTGCTGCCCGCCCTTCTCCCACACGACAATAGGCGGAGGTTCCCCCAAGACCACGCACTTGAGCTCGGCCTCGGCTCCACTTACCACCCGCACAGGCCGCGGGAAACGCAGGAAGCATGGGGGGCTCTCCTGATCCCCTGAGCCTGCCTTCATCGCGGCGGCCGCAGCAACGCGGGGAAACGGCGGGCGGCGGGAGCTGCAGAGGCCGGGAGCAGCGGCGAGAACCCTGGAAGCAGGGCACGTCCGGGACCGAGCGCGGGGACTAGCGTAGCTTTCCTCTGGTCGCCCGTTCTCAGATCGCCTCCTTACCCTCAGCCCCGAGCCGCAGCTGTGCGGCGGCAGCGATTCCCGGCCGGAGCCTAGAGCTCAGGGGGCAGTCCTTCCTGTTTGCCTTTGCAGCTAGGGGCCCCGCAGCTCCTCCGCCCGCGGCCTGGCTTCCTGCTCTTAGGAGCCTCTCTTCCCAGCCCCCTCCCACAGCCTGGGCCTCTTTCCCCTCCTCCCTCCCACCTCCAGCCGCCAGGTCCCCAACTGCCCGCCAGGCTTGGGCCTGAGTGGCAGAGGCGCCTGCAGCTGCCAATCCCAAAAATATTCTCTGATGACACAGCTGGAAGACAAGAGCCCAGACTGGCTCCTCGGGCTAAGTATAGAGCAAGGGGGACCACCTGCCCCCAACACTAGCCCCAGTTCTAGTCCCAGCCCCAGCCCTTCCTCCCATGGCTGGTCCAGCAGCTGTTTGATTGAAAGGGGCCCCAGAAGGTCTGAGAGGGTGGTGCACTGTTCTTCTTGACAAATGACACTTTTAGAGGCTGGTTGACCCCAGCTCCCTGGTTCCCGTCTCACCTAATGTCACCTCTGTGTGCTAGGTACTAGGATGTGAGACTTGCACAGTGTGTGCACATGTGCGTGTGTGTAGGGGTGGGGGTTGTATGTTTGTATGTGTGGGTCAGGTCACTTGGGGTGAAAACCCTCCCCAGCCCCCTCCTCCGCATTCCTGGCGGGAGTGGGAGATAAGGCTCAGGGCCACAGACGTCTGCGTCAGAGATAGGAGGTCTCAATGCCATGGGCAGGGGCAAGTCAGTCTGCAGGGCGTGGGAAGGCCTAGAGAAGACGGGTGAGAAGGGTAGAAGAGGGGGGTGTGGGATGGGGAGGGGAGAGTGGGGAGGCCCTGGACAGACCCTGACAGAAGGGGCACAGGGCAGGGTGTGGGTTCCCTGCTGGCAGGGCCAGGTGAGCTATGGTGCCCCAGCTGCCCCTGCTGTTGCTTTTGCTGCTGGCTCCACAGGGCAGGCCCAGCTGCCATGGGCCGGAGCTGGATCGGGAGCTAGTCCTGGCCAAGGTGAGGGCCCTGTTCCTGGATGCCTTGGGGCCCCCGGCAGTGACCAGGCAAGGTGGGGATCCTGGAGTCAGGCGTCTACCCCGAAGACATGCCCTAGGGGGCTTCATTCGAAGGGGCTCTGAGCCCCAGGAGGAGGATGTCTCCCAGGCCATCCTTTTCCCTGCCACAGGTAATGAGGGTGGGGAACTGGCAGGGTGACTTTGAGAAGCAGCATGGTACAGCCTAGGCTTGGGAGCCAGGCGTACCTGGGTTTGGATCCTAGCCCTGCCACTCAGTAGCTTTGCCATGATAGACCATTACTAAACCTCCCTGACTCTCTGTCTCCTCATTTGTAACACATGCCTCTCAGGACCAAGTGAGACAGTGGACCTAGAGTTCATGGCACATAGCAGGCATTTGGGAGGTATGCGTCTGGGAGACCAAGGTTCTCTAGAGACAGAGGTCTGGGCTTGAGCACCTTCCTGCCATCTTTTCTCCTATCTCTGCCTCTGCTCCCTGTCCCAAATCCTGTTTCTTTAACCCCAGGTAGCTGAGACTTGAGAAGAAATCAGGGATGCAGGGAAAAGATGAGCTGGAAAATTCTTCTGGGAACTCAGTATACCTTCTCTTGCATTCCTGTCTCACCTCTTTATGTACATCACCGTGTTCCACTGATAGAACAAATAAAACCCACTTTTGGGTGGACTTTCTTGTCATCTGCCCTACCTTTCTGCTACCAAGGACCCCTGCCTCCCTCGCTTCAGCGTCTGCGCAGCACAGTGGGTGGCAAGTATGGCTTTGAGAACCACAGAATCCCAGCCTGGCTACTTGGTAATGTCACTTCACCTGTCTAAGCCTAAGTTTCCATATTTGTACAATGGACCAATTGTTGTGAATTTATAATGAGAGAAGCCATGTAATAGTACAGCCTCGATTGCTGGTCTTTTGACTAGAGCTGGTCCGTGATTATTTAGTGTAGTCTATGCATATTTCGGGGTAAGCATGCCAACCACACTTTCTTGGAAAGGACTACCTTCTGAGTTAGTCTCTTCCTCCTCCTCATCCTCCTCTTTTTCCTTTTCCTTTTCTCCTCCCCACCCCGCTTTTCTTCCTTCTCTTCCTTCTCTTTTCTTTTTAATTTGGTGTTAACCTATTTTTTTGTTTTTTGTGTTTTTTTGTAGAGACAGAGTCTCACTTTATCGCCCTCAGTAGAGTGCTGTGGTGTCACAGCTCACAGCAACCACCAACTCCTGGGCTTAGGCAATTCTCTTGCCTCAGCCTCCTGAGTAGCTGGGACTACAGGCGCCTGCCACCACACCCGGCTACTTTCTGTTTTTGCAGTTCAGCCAAGGCCGGGCTTGAACCTGCCACTTTCAGTATATGGGGCCAGCGCCCTACTCAATGAGCCACAGGCGCAGCCCTTAACCTGTCTTTTTAAAATGGGATTATTTTAAATAATTTATTATACAAGGTTCCTGATGTGCTAAAAGATATAAAGAATAATACAACAAATGACCATGTACACAGTATTTAAGATGCCATTTCGCATTATGTGATGAACAAACATTTAACTGGGACTACAGGTGCCCACCACAATGCCCGGCTATTTTTTTGTTGCAGTTCAGCCAGGGCCTGGTTTGAACCCGCCACCCTTGGTATATGGGGCCGGTGTCCTACTCACTGAGCCATAGGCTCCGCCCAAATACATTCTTTTCTTTCTTTCTTTCTTTTTTTTTTTTCCAGTTTTTCTTCGGCTGGGGCTGGGTTTGAACCCACCACCTCCCTCCGGTATAGGGGGCCGGCGCCCTACTCCTTTGAGCCACAGGCGCCGCCCCGGCTCTGCATTTTTAAATTTCATCATTAAAGGACTTAAAAAAAAATAAGATATTGCCAATTTCTCGCTGAAGTGGTTTTACCAATTAATATTCCCATTATAAATGTGTAAGAGGCTCTGTCAGTCTCTACCTTCAATAACACTGAGAACAGCTACTTAGAAGAATGCTTGTCCCATCACCAGCACTCCTGGTGAGGAGGAGTCCCAGGTCCTAGCAGTGGGGCTGCCCTTTCCCTTCCCTTCTGTCTCCTACAGGTGCCAGCTGTGAAAATGAGCCCGCTGCTGGAAAGCTGGCCCGGGAGGATGAAGAGGGCCTCTTCACATATGTGTTCCGGCCGTCCCAGCATACACGCAGCCGCCAGGTGACTTCGGCTCAGATGTGGTTCTATACGGGGCTGGACAGGCGTGGCACAGCAGCCTCCAATAACTCTGGGCCCCTGCTAGGCCTGCTGGCACTATCATCTGGGGGCCCCATGACTGTACCCATGTCCTTGGGCCAGGCCCCTCCCCGCTGGGCCGTGCTGCACCTGGACGCCTCTGCCCTCCCTCTGCTCACCCATCCTGTCCTAGTGCTACTGCTGCGCTGCCCTCTCTGTTCCTGCTCAGCACGGCCTGAGGCCACGCCCTTCCTGGTGGCCCATACAAGGGCCAGACCACCCAGCAGCGGAGGGGAGAGAACCCGGCGCTCAACTTCCCCGATTCCCTGGCCTTGGTCTCCTGCTGCTCTGCGCCTGTTGCAGAGGCCTCCGGAGGAACTGGCTGCCCATGTCAACTGCCACAGAGCATCACTCAACATCTCCTTCCAGGAGCTGGGCTGGGATCGGTGGATCGTGCACCCTCCTAGTTTTATCTTCCACTACTGTCACGGTGGCTGTGGGCTGCCCACCCTGCCAGACCTGTCCCTGCCTGTCTCTGGGGCTCCCCCTACCCCTGTTCAGCCCCTCTCCTTGGTGCCGGGGGCCCAGCCCTGCTGTGCTGCTCTCCCAGGGACCATGAGGCCCTTGCATGTCCGCACCACCTCAGATGGAGGTTATTCTTTCAAATATGAGACGGTGCCTAACCTTCTCACGCAACACTGTGCTTGTATCTAAAGGGTTCTATTTTCTTAGCCCATGACTGGTGGCCAATCCCCCACTATCATCAGCTGGGAGGAAGAACAAAGCTTGGAAAGTAGATGGTTCCCACTCCCCTTTCTACTTTTCTGCCTGAGGGCTCCCTCTCCATCTCACCCCATCCCATGGGTAACATGTGACAATAAAGAACATAAAGTGCATATGACTTGGCATGCATTCTCAGACTTCTCTGATATGGTCTTGGGGAGGTCTGGGTCCTAGGAGCATAGGATTGTGGGATCTCAGATCACTCAGCCACATTTGAGCTGAGAGATCTGGGATTCAAGAACTATAGTTGCTGGGGTTGGCGCCTGTGGCTCAAGGAGTAGGGCAACAGCCCCATATACCGGAAGTGGTGGGTTCAAACCCAGCCCTGGCCAAAAACTGCAAAAAAAAAAGAACTATAGTTGGATGTGTATCTGTTGGGACGGGGATTCAAGAGCTGTAGTTGGATGTGTATCTGTTGGGAATCTGCAGCACTGGGGGTTGACACAAACATGTTCCAAGCTCCTCAGACAGCCACTCTGGAGACAGAACCAGCCCTCCTGCAGGCGGAACCTGATATGTCAATCGGTTGCCGGCCCTGCACACCTAAAGGAGACTGCTGTACTCATAATGTCTTTATCTAAGGCAGCCACAAGCCCTCTCCCCTGCTGTCTACTGTCCTAGCTAATGAACACTTAGCCCAAGCTCAGATCATTTGTAGTCTGGCCAGAGATTTTGGCTTTTGGAGTTCCATTGAGATAATCATTCAGAGCTGGTCAGATCTTGGGACCTCTTGGGAAGTCAGAGAAAGATGGATATGGGCCATGCATGGTGGCTCATACCTGTAATCCTAGCACTCTGTGAGGATGAAGCAGGAGAATTGCTGGAGCTCAGGAGTTCCAGACCAGCCTGAGCAAGAGTAAGACCCAGTCTCTAAAAATAGCTGGGCGTTGTGGCAGGCACCTGTAGTCCCAGCTACTTGGGAGGCTGAGGCCAGAGTATCACTTGAGCCCAAGAATTTGAGGTTGCTGTGAATTATGATGAAAGGGTTCTCTACCCAGGGCTACAGAGTAAGACTGTGTCAAAAAAAAAAAAAAAGAAAGAAAGAAAGAAAGAAAGATAGATAGATTGGTTGTATCAGAAAGAAGTTGACAAGGGCAGCAAGGAGATGGTGCTGTGTTAAGGTCAGATCACCAGAATGAAGACCTGAGGATTTCAATTTGTCAAGAGTCCTAGGACGTCTTTGACTCCTCTTTGAGGCCTCAATACGCTGGGATTCCAGTTCCCAAAATCCCTTGATGCCCCCCGTATATCTTTCCATAACACCTTAACTCAGTCTCTAATGTTGGAGCAGTGGAAAACAGAGCTGACGGCCAGAAGGAAATGTGTGAATTTGTGGGTGCGAGGCATGGTGCAAAACTGTCCTTCTTTTTCCATTGTGTTTCCTTCTGCCTCCAGATTTGGGCATTGGAAAGCCCCTCTTCTTGGGCCTTCCTCCCAGCTTTTTTGTACTCTCCTCATTATACCCTGGATCTAGTTATCCTTCTGCCCCACCCTCAGCTCCTGGCTCTCTGCCCTCATCACCCATCTCCAGTGGTGGGATGTGGTGGGGCTGGAATATTCAAATCCATCAAAATGAAACTTGAGAGTATTTTCTGATATTAGCAGTATATATTTATCCTAACAGAGTCTCTGACTTGTCAAACACCCCCTCCTACCAGCCCAGCTGGATAGGGTGGGTGCATAAATGCCTACCCCAGAGTCCTTGTCTTACACTACCCCTCCCCCCCAGCTAACCTGAATGAACTACTGTTCCCCACAGTACAGGAGCCTTTGGAGCCCACATACCATATAAGCTCCTACACAAGCTCTGTTCTGTTGACACTGAGTCCCCTAGGAGGTTACCTCTGCTCTGGAGGGGGGAACCTGTCTGTTCACAGTCTTTGCCAGTACCTTCATCCCCATCAGGCATTGGAACCACTCTGTGCTCAAGGGTAGGCAGCTCCCTACTTGGGAGGGGGCTGCCTGGGCTCTGCCAGTGGTGTCTGTATTCTACCTGTCCCTGTCCGGCCCAAACAGTGAGGGTTTTCCCCTGGGATCTTCAATTTTCCCAGAAGGCTTAGAGTCCTCATTCTTCCTGGGCACCCCTTAAGATACTGTGTTAAGATCTAGATGTTTCCTGGTGACACCTGTAGCTCAGTGGGTAGGGCACCAACCTCATGCACAGAGGCTGGTGGGTTGGAACCTGGCCTGGCCCAGCTAAAACAACAACAGGCTTGGTGCCATTAGCTCAAGCGGCTAAGGTGCCAGTAACATACACCAGAGCTGGTGGGTCCGAATCCAGCCCGGGCCTGCTAAACAACAATGACAGCTATAACCAAAATATAGCCGGGCGTTGTGGCAGACGCCTGTAGTCCCAGCTACTTGGGAGGCTGAGGCAAGAGAATCGCTTAAGCCTAGGAGTTGGAGGTTGCTGTGAGCTGTGATGCCACAGCACTCTACGCAGGGTGACAGCTTGACGCTTTGTCTCAAAACAAAACAAAACAAAACAAAACATAACAACTGCAACAAAATGATAGCTGGGCGTTGTAGTGGGTGCCTGTAGTCCCAGCTGCTTGGGAGGCTGAGGCAAGAGAATGGCTTAAGCCCAAGAATTTGAGGTTTCTGTGAGCTGTGATGCCATAAGCGCTCTACCAATGGCAACAGAGTAAGATTCTGTCTCAAAAACATCAATAAATAAAATAAAGATCTAGATGTTTCCTATCTCCAGGATGTGGCTGAGTGCTGAGGGCTGGGGACAGTCTACTGAGAAGCACAGGATTCTCCACGAGGCCAGTTAGCAGGTTGGTGTTGCAAGTAAAAAGTTTTCACATGTCTGAGACAAAGTGAGAAAGCAAAGTGAGTCTTTCACAAAGCCAAATGTATCCATTATTAAAGGACTGTCCTTGATTCTAAAGCTATCTATTATCCTTTCTACTTATGTGTGTTTGTGAGAAAGTGTCATTTCTTTTTCTTTTACTTTTTTTTTTTTTTTTTTTTTGAGACAGAGCCTCAAGCTGTCACCCTGGGTAGAGTGTCGTGGCATCACAGCTCACAGCAACCTCCAATTCCTGGGCTCAAGCAAGTCTCTTGCCTCCACCTCCCAAGTAGCTGGGATTACAGGCGCCCGCCACAACGCCCGGCCGTTTTTTGGTTGCAGCTGTCATTGTTGTTGGCGGACCCGGGCTGGATTTGAACCTGCCAGCTCAGGTGTAGGTGGCTGGTGCCTTAGCCCATTGAGCCATAGGTGCCGAGCCTCTTTTACTTTTTTTGAGACAGAGTCTCACTATGTCACCCTCAGTAGGGTGCTGTGGCGTCACAGCTCACAGCAACCTCTAACCATTGGGCTTAAGCAATTCTCTTGCCTCAGCCTCCCAAGTAACTGGGACTACAGGCTCCCACCACAATGCCCGGCTATTTTGTTGTTGTAGTTGTCATTGTTGTTTGGTAGGCCTGAGCTGAGTTTGAACCTGCCAGCTCCAGTGTATGTGGCCGGTGCCCTAGCTGCTGAGCTACATGCGCCAAGCCAGAAAGTGTTATTTCTTTCATGATGCTATGAAGATGGCAGAAGACAGTGACTATTTGCTTGTTTAAGTTTTTACTTAACAAATTAAAACTTGGCAATTCTAGTTTGGGCCCTAAGATTTCTCTTTGGAATTTTGCTGCTCTGTGAAATCTGAGAAACCCCAAAGTCTGAGAGTCACTGGTCTGGGACTTCCTTTCCAGGGTCTCGAAGACTTTAGATTCTGCTAATGTACCAAGTCAGGAAGAATATCCTCCCCTCCCTAAGAGGGGACTGATGGTGGCCATGGACATCTTTTTGTCCTCAATCGCCCAACCCAAAAGCCGTGGGCCTCAGAGATGTTCCCTGTTTCTGGAGCTAACCATCAGGGACACTCTGTGAATACTCTTAATTTGGAGTTAGTTGAAACAGAAAACTCAGCACAAACTGGCTTAGACCAAAAAACTTTGTCAGAACCGGCTAACAATGGCTCGTGGGCTCAAGACAAATCCAGGGCGCAGTTGGCTAAAAAGTATGGCTCAATTCTAGGTTCAAAAGACTCCACCAAGATCCAGCTATATACTCTAGTCTCCTCTATCCATAACAGCCCCGGGCGGCTCAGGCTCCATTATCATGCAAGTCGGTCCAGCAGGAGGGAGTTCATTTACAGAAGTCCTGGGACAGGTCTCGATGATCTGATTGGACTAATTAAAGTCACATGCTCCTCCAGGAAAGGTGGCCTGAGTTAATAATACCTTAGCCCTCATCATGTGTCCTACCCCCTGGAGGCTGGAGCCTAAATCACTAGGGCTGAAGGTGAAAAAATGTAGTATCCCCAAAGCAGGGAACGATTTCCACAAAAGGGTGGAGTGGATGCTGAGAAGCATACATAATTGGTTCTTCCTCCTGATTATCTCTCAAATCCAGCCCTTTCTCTCTCCCTGTACAGGTGCTATTTTGCAATTTGGACCAGTCACTCCCTGGCCTTCCATCCATCCTCCACATGGCTGCCAAGGTATCCTTCTCATGTGATCATGTTACTTAAGATGGCTTAAAAAATTGTCTACACACTGTAATCTTAGCACTTTGGGAGGCCAAGGTGGGTAGATTGACTGAGCTCAAGAGTTGGAGACCAGCCTGAGCAAGAGTGAGACTCCATCTCTAAATAGCCAGGGATTGTGGCAGGCACCTGTAGTCCCAGCTACTCAGGAGGATGAGGCGAGAGAATTGCTTGAGCCCAAGAGTTTCAGGTTGCTGTGAACTATGACACCAGAGCACTCTACTGAGGGCAGGGTGACAAAGTGAGACTCTGTCTCAAAAAAAAAAGGAAAAAAAAATTGTAAAGTTCAACTTCTTTTATGTGGTCTAAAAGCCCTTGGCAATTGACCCTCAATCTGGCTTTGCAGGCTGATCTAACCATTTCTCCTTTCTTCTCCCTAGTCAACCATACACGCCCCAAATCTCTTTAATGATTCTTTTTTATTTTTTTATTTTTTAGTTGTTGCAGTTTGGCCAGGGCCGGATACGAACTTGCCACCCTCAGTATATGGGGCCAGCACCTCACCCACTGAGCCACAGGCACCACCCACGCCCCAAATCTCTTGACACAAATTCTGATCATTCTTCAAGTACAGGTAACACCCTCTCCCCATCCCCCCCACCACCCCTCCCCTGGCCCCCATTATGGATCAGATCTGTTCCTGAGAACATCTTTAGGTCTGTAACTTGGATTCCCGAATAACAGCACGTATACAGTAATAATAATAACAACAATATTATAATGGCTCATACGTGGAAATAATAATACAGTGGAACACTATAATAATAATGATACCCTTGTTCTGTAATAATAAGTTAAAGAAAACTATTGTGCTCTTTCTTTTAATTCAAATAACATAAAAACAGGCTCGGCGCCTGTGGCTCAACGGGCTAAGGCGCCAGCCACATACACCTGAGCTGGCGGGTTTGAATCCAGCCCGGGCCCACCAAACAATTACGGCTGCAACCAAAAAATGGCTGGGCGTTGTGGCGGGTGCCTGTAGTCCCGCTACTTGGGAGGCAGAGGCAGCAGACTCGCTTGAGCCCAGGAGTTGGAGGTTGC